>CM042010.1:5190000-5272500 GCA_023525715.1 Cichorium intybus
GTCAAACACCAGTGGTTTCTGTTGGGCGTCTATGCGTTCTGTCTGCAAAGAAGGCATGGATGATTGATATTTGTTCATGCAATATCTATAGATCTTGCATAACCTTTGTTCTAGGGACAGTGAACGAGAGAGCTAACAGCTGAGAGCTTGTATAAGTTTGCGGGTTATGATAAAAGAAAAGCCAAGACAATTTATAGGGGCAATGGGTGAGCCCAGAGTTTTGGGATCTTGTAGGCACAGCACAAAATAGATATAAAATTGTATAGACCAATTAAGAATATGTTCAAAGTCTATTTGTCTTGTGGAATGTTGCCAGGAAAGCTATTCCCAATGGCATTTTGGCGTTTGCTTTGGAGAGAAATCGCGACCTTTTTAACCCTCGTTTCTCTCTCCACGCTGTAAGATGTGTTTGGGTTGTTTGTTTACTCAATAAAAACTATTATTTTTGTCTTATCTCAATAAACGAAATGAATACATAAACGAACAAATTTTCTTGTTCGTACGTTCGTTTGTTTAACAAATTATATTGTTTATGTACAATAACCATCATATGTGAACAAACATAAGCCAATACACATAAATAGGGCTGTAAATGAACCGAACGTTCAGCGAACCGTTCGTGAATTGTTCGGCGGGAAGTTCGTTTATGTTCGTTTATTTAATAAATGAACAAACATGAACACAAATTCATGTTCGTTTAGTTAAACGAACAAACATGAACAATGGTCTCGTTCGTTCAATTATGTTCGTGAACGTTCGTTTATGTTATTCGTTTACGTTCGTTTAAGTTTGTTCATTTAATTTTCTTTTATGTTCATATGTCTTCAATTATATTTGATTAAATTACAATATTATGTGTTGGTTTATATTAATATATGTTCAATTATGTTTATTTATCTCTGTTCGTTTATGTTTGTTCGTTTATGTTCGTTTAGTATGTTCATGAACATAAACGAACGAACATGGACAAGATATTTGTTAAACAAATGAACATGAACAAGAAAACTCGTTCGATTATTCGTTCGTGTTCGTTCGTTTGTTCGGCTAACTTAAACGAACGAACATAATCAAGCCCCCGTTCGTGTTTGTTCGGTTCGTTTACTGCCCTACACATAAATGAATATATATATATATATATATATATATATATATATATATATATATATATATATATATATATATATATATATATATATATATATATATATATATATATATATATATATATATGAACATAAACAAACATAGATGAACATGAACATTTAAATCTCGAAATATGCCTAATGACATGGACAAACATCCAAATAGAAAACAACGATATACGAATAAGCCCTTGAATATATATTGCAAGAAAAGACTTAGAAAAATAAGAATTATCACAAACATAATTGGATGTAAATGAACATAAACAAACATTCGCAAACGTAAATGAACGAACAAGATCATTACCCGTGTTCGTTTGCTTAACTAAACGAACAAAAAATCTTGTTCGTATCTATTCATTTACTAAAAAAAAACCAACAAAAACGAATAATATAAATGAACTTCTTGTTGAAAAGTTCACAAAAAGTTCGCTAACATTCAGTTCCTTTTCTTTTACATCCCTAATCAAGAGTTCTTTTCTTTGGGTTGCTTTCAGGGGCGGAACACAAAAATCACAACTAGGGGGCTGAAACAAAAAATACTAGACGAAACCATATGTAGCCAATTGATTTGATTCAATTTTATAACCTATCAAAAATAATGATCTTTTTCACAAATAATGATATTTTTAATTAATGTACATTGGATAAAATTAACTACAACTAATAAATACCTTTTAGAAAATAACTAAATTTTCTCATAAAAATACAAAACACAACTAGTAATTAGTAAATATAATATCTTCTTGTAAAAAGGTCATCTAGTTAACGTTTGAAAAGTTCCTTTTTCTTTTCTTGTTTATCTATATTATGTTTACTGTACATACACCAGATTGTTTCTATTTGTTGTTATTAGAGCATCTTCAATAGGAGCTTTTTGGAAACTTTTTCAAAAGTTTTTCACCCAAAAAGCTTATAAATTTTGAAAAAGCAATAGGAGAAGGTTTTTAATTTACAAGCTTTTTCACATAGCTTGTTAATTAACAAGCTTTTTCACATAGCTTGTTAATTAACAAGCTATTGGCTTGAGCTTTTTCATATCTTGGTGGGTATCATATATTATTAACCAATTAGAAATTAACAATGCATATAAAAGTCCTATAAAAAAGCTATTGAAAACCCCCTCCTATAGTGAAGATAATATAAGTTTTTTAAATATAGACTTTTTCATGAGAAAACTAATGTAAAAATGCCTTCCTATTATGGATGCTCTTAGAGACTACTTGCTAGCGCACCTACACTACTGCATAAACCACAATGTGCCTACATCATAGATCATTGTGCAAATACAACTTTAATACCCCTACATTTACACTACTTGGCTACTTGCTCCTAACTTTTTCTGGAACTAAGACATCAATATATACAAATGTGTGTAGTGAGAGTGTGGTGGCTTTGGGGACACAATAAGAGAGAGAGAGAGAGAGAGAGAGAGAGAGAGAGAGAGAGAGAGAGAAGCAGTGCATACATGCACTCCAGCGACTGGCAAAGAGGTAGTGCAGCGATCGGCAAAGAGGAGCGTGAACCATGACTGCAACCCAACTGCATTCCGTTCTAGCAACTAAGAGAGAGAGAGAGTGAGAGAGAGAACACGATGGAGAGGAGATGACCGAACCTGATGAGGTGAGAAAGAAGTCATGTTAGTTGCACGTCGACGGAAGAGTCATAGTTTCAAAGCCGGGAAATGGGATCAGTAAACTCCGGTGACTGGCAAGGCGGTGGGCGATAGTAAGTTAGGGTTTCTTCTTCGATTTTCAAAGTTTGAGTTAACAATTTGTTTTTTGTTGGTGTTTTTAAAGAGTAGTTGTTTAGTTTCCTAACTAAATTTGTATTAAGATTTCTGATAGGATAAGGTAGTTTTGATTTGTTTTTAGATTAAATTACATGATTATTAGTCGTTTAGTGGATAAGAATGTTGAGTGGTTGTGAAGAATGAGCCGTTTAGAAAACAAATCTGAGGGGCCGATAGTTTTATTGTTCTAGAGAGTTAGATATATATCACTGAATCTATAATTATTAGTATTTAGTAGGTCAAAACCCAGGGGGTCATGGCCACCCCTGGCCCCTTCTATGTTCCGCCCCTGGTTGCTCTACGATATAAATAGACCCCATAAGTATAAGTAATTTATATTATTTTCATACAAAACGGCATTATTATTATTTTTGATTTTTTATTTTGAATATTATAAAAATATAAAAATGGACGAAATACAGAAAAATAAAAGCGTTCATTGTTCTTAAATTGAAATATTGATATGACTTTTCTTTTGTGACATGAAAACTCACGTGTGTGTGTATGTGTGTGTGTACAATTCAAAATACCAATGGTAAATATTAGAATGTCGTAAATGTAATTAACCATTATATTATTAAATGATTTAATAAAACGGCTACAAAATAGTAAAATAGACATTTTAATCATAGAAAAAAGGAAACTAACTGATCTTTAAGGAAGTTGATCAAATCAATTTAATAATAATTTTATTAACAAAATGATTATTTTTCATTCCAAATTTCGGATATTTTAACAGAATACACGATCATTCTGATAGAATACATTTCTTTCTGAAATATCCATTCTGACATAATGATAACAAAAAAAAACATTATTATCGGTAAAATGACATAGAAAAAATATCTCATGATCTAAAATGCATCAAAATGATAATATTCTTTGAACTAAAATACATCAAAAGTAATAACATTCTTTGAACTAACATACATCCAAGAATATAAAGGTGTCAGCGGTTGATGGGTGTGTTTCCACCCGTGTGTGTGTGTTTCCACCCGAAGAAGAGATCAAGGAATAAAGGTGTCAGCGGTTGATGGTGGATCGACGTGGTACAACCTAAATGACATGATGAATGGCCCTACAATGTAATCAGAACAAAATGATACGTTTCCAGAAATTGATTAGCAAGAATCCTGTTATCAACGATGAAGATGTGACCTTTTCCCCCATGGAGTTGTTGATATCCGAAAACTTGTTGGTGTATGAAATGGTAATCTTGATGATGGTGTTGGTCGATTGAAAGAGGACCAGATTATGGCGATAATGAATGTTAAATGATTAAATAATTGATTAAGCATGATTGTAGGAATATTCCATAAGTATAGCATTTTAAATATGGATGTTATTTAATCTACATGCAATATTACTAAACTACCCTTGAGTGATTCTATGCTACGATTGGTCCTTACATCCATACAATAATTGTGGGTCTTATTATATCATGGCGCTTATGTTCGAGGACAAAGAGTATGTTCTCGAAAAGGAGCTCATCGAGATCGATCAAGAAACCGCTACTCTTGAGGAATGTGCCTCATTCAAGAAACACTACGACGATGCCACCAAAGTGGCGTGCATCATGGTCGCAACTATGGTCCCCGAATTGCAGGGATTCTATGACGAGTACTGGCCATACGAGATGAACAAGGACCTTATGGAAAAGTTCCATAAGCAAGCTCGTCAAGAAAAGTATGAAGTGGTCAAGGCACTCATAGCTTGCAAGATGAAGGAGGGCGAGTCTGTCTGCGTCCACGTGCAAAGAATGCAAAGATATGTGGAACGCCTTGTGAAACTAAATGTGCATTTTGATGAGGAGCTGGCTATTGACATAGTTCTAAAATCGTTGCCCGGTTGTTATGATCATTTTATCCTAGCTTATCATTTGAAGGACAGTGAGAATACCCTTGCACAGTTACACAACATGGTACAGACCGCTGAAGCAGGAATGAAGGGTAAGTGTTTATCCTCCACTTCTACCAGTGCTCCCATTCTGGCTATTGGACAGGGAAATGGGAAGAAGAGGAAAGGTCCTCCGAAATAGAATTGGAAGGGTAAGGCTTATATCTAGACCTGGCAATGGAGCGGGTTTGGAGCGGATCAACATTGATCCAAACCCTTTTAGCAAATTCCAAAAGTTGATCCAAACCCGATCCGTAACCCGCAGGGTTTTGAATAATCAAACTCATACTCGTATCCACCGGATCAACGGATACACAACCCTTTTACCCGGCCCATTTACAATATTAAAATTATACAATAATTATGCATTCCAACAAATATAACATGAATGCTATTTTTACTTAACACTTATTAAAAACTTTTCATAATAAAAGAAACGCTTAATATAGCTTAATACTTAAAATAACAATTGTAAAATAAAACAAATTTCTACTATTGAAAACATGCATGAGAAAATGTAGACATTGAGATGCATTTACAAAAAATCGGGAGTTCGACAGAACAAAAGTTAGCACGTATAAGTAAATACTAAGTTGTAAAAGTAATAATTTATAAATAATAAATTTATGTTTTTATAATTTATACGGGGCGGGTCATTAATGGATCGGATCGATAGTGATCCAAACCCAACCATTTTAATAAAATGGTTAACGGGTATGGGTCGTTAATGGGTAAACGGATCACAAACAATAATCCAAACCCATAAAATTTGCATGGGTTTGGAGCCGATCAGGGTCAAAACCCGCTCCATTGCCAGGTCTACTTATATCGGCTCATCTAGCAATGGTCCAAGGGTCAAACCCGGTTCTGAACTTCCTCACGTCTCGAATCCCAAAGAAGTCGATTACTTCTACTGCAACGAAAAGGGACATTGGAACGAAGCTGCCCTAAGTACATGCAAGACATCAAGGATGGTAAAGTAAATTGACACGCCTAGGTCGTCGTGCGGTCAAAAATAGAGAAAAACCTAACACACACTAGTATAGCGGTAGTCAGGGTCGATCCGCAGGAGTTACGTGGTTAGGACAAGACGATAGATTACCAACTGTAGTGTCACAGCTACAGTCAGCGGTATTGTTTCTACTTTTCCAAAAAACAACTAAAAACACAATTCCAAGACCAATGCAAAAAACCTAACTCAAGCATGAACTAAACTAACCCAAATCAAATACTAGACTAAAGTTCCTTACTGAAATTAGAAACTAAATTCAGAATCCAGAAGCAAACAATCAATCCAATATAATCAAAACACATCCAAACATCAATAATGCATAATAACATCAAACCGAATGATTACTTTTATAAATCCAAATCAAAATCAAACCAATATCCAAACAATCAAATCAGATCTAAAATACCAAGTATTTACTACTGAAATCAGAAACTACAATTCTAAACAAACATCAAGTAATCGACAGAAATCCCGATTGCGGAATACCTCGATACCGAGTTGATAAAACAAGAGAAAAACTAAATTACTAACCAAAACATTGATGTAACTGAGAAAAATCACGAAATCAGCCTTCCGGATCCCTCCTTCGCGTCCCGGGATGAGTGAAAAGTCGGACGGGACTCCGGTATTTATAATAGTGCGAAATTAGGGTTTCCGCGCCGTGGCCAAGCAAAATCCGCGACGCGCGTGTTGCCTTATCCCGACTTCCGGAGTTTAAAATTCAAAAACGAAGATTTTATCCGGTCGCGAGATAGCGACGCTATCTCAAGAAATAGCGGCTCTATCTCAATAGCGGCTCTATCTCAATAGCGGCTCTATCTCAAGAGATAGCGCCTCTATTTCTGTCAGGTCCAACTTTTTGCCTTTTTCGCTCCACAACTTCTCCAGAATTGCACTAAAACCCCTGCATTTACACTAAAAACATTCCCAAGCACTTTGACACAAAAGTAAGTGATATTAGCCAATTAATAATGATAAATTAACTAAAACACGGCTCAACAACGCCTAAAATACTTGATATTACTAGGCGTTATCAAACACCCCACACTTGTGCCTTGCTTGTCCCCAAGCAAGAGAGTTTTTTAACAGATTTTAACTAAGACCCAAACAATTTTTTGAATGTGTTTAGTTTCAAAGCTTATTGCCTCAGGAGTTAGAGTGGAATAGTTCGTGAAAACATAATCGGAATGCTCTTTGGAATTCATGACTTTCTAAAGAACCCTTGATTACAAATTTTCTGTCCACAATGAAGTGTACTTACTCATTCAGATTCTAAAGGCCATTAAAGAATTGTCCATGATTTTCGATGTTGTCCGTGTAACGAGCTTTCAGAAATACCATCCCAGACCAGACGATCTTAGGTGGTAAGGTGCATAAATGCCTTTTTCGAGGCCACCCTTTTCGGACCTACCGGCTCGAACAACAAAGGCCACAGATTGACAATTCCTTCCTAAATTCCAAACTTAAAACACTCCAATCTTCTAACTCTTAAAACTCAACTTATTTGACTAAACTACTAGCATGATCACAACTAAATGGTATCTCTCGAAAAATACCAATGCTACAACATTCAGAAACTATTCGTTTCAAAATTACTACCTATTAAAAATTTTGAAAAATTGCTAAAAATTGAAAATTGATCAGTTCTGCAAAAATTTCAAAAATATCTCTTTCGACCGTCCACACCCCACACTTAAAACCGTACAACGTCCCCGTTGTACAAAAAAAATTTAGAACTAGGGAGAAAGAGTTACCCCTTTGACGGCGAATTGCTTGAATGTCGGGATCATACTGTAACAGGGTCGATCATGTTCGTCGTCTCGATTAGATCCAGGAGTCGGGGTACAGCAGTAAACACGCCGGCATGATACAAGTGTAGGGGTACGGTGACCCCACACTTGCGTTATGCAACTCCATCAGTTGGTGCAACAATCACAGTTTGGCAGGTAATAGCAATCTACTAACAAAAATATCAACTCATGCAACGATGTTAAGTTTAATTACAGACATAAAAATTAAAACTAAAAAGAAGAAAATAAAAAGGTACAAGAAAATATCACTCAGAATCATGATGAGTCCCAGATGGTCCTGCCTCGTCATATCCACCAGTCTCTGCCCCAAAATGTCTCAAGATGATGCGCTCCAAACGCTGTATGTCGGCTCGGATCTCTGCCTGTCCAGCCATCAAGGACCTGAGTGTGGCCTAGACATCCAGGGACTCTGAATCCTGGTCCCTCTGAGCCTGTGACGACTCTCGCCTCCGTCTCTGTCGTCGTGGGGAGCGATCCTCTGGCTGTATCACTGGTGCCTCGACTCCCTCCATCTCAGCCTCCATCTGCTCGGGTACATCCGCTGCTCTATCTGCTGCTATGTAGTAAAGATCTCCGACAAGTGTAACTATATCCATTGTCACCAGAAAGGCGGCCCCCATCGACCTTGGCCGATATGAGGTCAATAATCCCCTCACATCAGCCGTCAAAATCTCGTACGACTCAGCCAATCTGGTAATATAATGCCCCCCGGCCAGTAGGCTGGCTCCTCGCGTCCCCTTCCCCTTATTGACCATGAAATCGGCCAACAAGCGTGGGAGATGTACAAACTGGGTGGGGTTGATGATACCCCACAGAGGAAACATGTCAGTCGCTGGTATCTTTTCACCGCCCCTGCGGTGAGCAACAGTGAGGGCCACGATCCGATGAAGCAGGCGGTGCACTGGGGAACGGATCCTGCTCTCACGGTTCTCCGCAGGATCGTAATCACTGGTGCTAATGGCAGCCCAGACGGATGCGTGAGAGACTCCATCAGGTAAGTGGGTGTGGCATGCAGCCAGGAATGGAACAAAATGAGGGCTGGCCATCTCCTCTCGTGTGTATACGTTCGTACGCTGCGCCAATTCCCCGACCGAGCACTCTCGGTGAACTCCGCCAAGTCTGAAGTATAACCTCTGATGTAGCGGATCCTGGTGCGTAGGACCGAAGGTACACGTCGAATAGAACTCTAGAGTGAGCTCTCTATAGATCGTCTCTCCAGCAGGTATCAGTCGGTCCCATCCTCCGCACGTGAAGCTGTGCGTGTGGTCATCACTGGTCCATGTACGAACCAAATGAGGCGCCAATCGGGCCTGTAGCCCGCAGGCCATCAAAAAATCCCGGTCCAAAGTGGGTGCTACCTCGATCTCTCTGGCAGACATGATCGCTAATCGTCTCCGATAACCCGAAGTAGCGGGGTCGTCCTCTGGGAACTGCAGGAATGCATGCTGTGACAAATCAGTCAGTGGGACGGGAGCACGGTTCCTTTGTGGTCGTGGGGCCATCTGCAAAAATTAATCAAGAACAAACCAAGTGCACAAGTGTGAGAAATAGTTGCAAAATTGGTCCCTGACATCAGTACCGTCACTGATCAAAAGATCAGTTTTGCTACTGACGAACGCAACCCCAAGTTTTTTCGATTTTTCCATTTTAGTCCATTTTTCAAATTGATCATACCAATATGTTCCTAAACTAGTGACTAGTAAAAGCCCTAAGTTTAATTTCAGAAAAACAAGCTAAAATTGCCCAAATTTCCCATTTGGGTCAAAAAACCCCTAATTATGAACCCTAGATTTCTTGATTTTCGAATCCAACATGTTTTTATCAAATTGAACACACCAATAGCATCCTATACTAACCATTAACAAAAGCCCTCTGTCAATTTTCAGAAAAACAAGCTATAAGTTGGCCAATTTGGGTAAAAACCCGAAGAACACTAAAGTCGAGCCCTAATTCATAAATTCCTGATTTCTGCATGTTTTCGAAAAATTGAACACACCAATGGCTAGCTAAGGCAGCGATTAAGAAACCCTACTAGTTAATTTCAAGAAAAACTAGCGAAAAATGGCTCGATTCGAGGTTGAATGGTGCGGTTCGCGAAAACCCCAAACCGAGCCCTAATTTCCGTTTTTTCTTTCGATTTGTGACCTGTTTTTGTCAAATTGAACATGCTAATGTGTAGCTACAGGTGCGACTAACAAACCCTATGTGCTAGATTGTCGAAAAACAAACACGAAATGCACGAATCGGGGGTTAAGGGATGCGATACCCGAAACCCCAAAAACGGCTCAAAACTTCGAATTCAGCCTCGATTTCGCATGAAACCGTAAATAAAATAGCTAGGAATGTACCTTGGATGCTTAATTGAAGATTGATCAGATCAATTTCTCGAAAATCGAAAAAAATCGCTGGTTCGTGGTGTTCGGCTCGGCAGACGCGACAAGGGGAGGGGAGGTGTTTTGAAAATAGCGGCGATATTGAGGGATAAAAGCCAGCTCGCGATTTACCCAAAGATAGCGCCTCTATCTCGAAAGATAGCGGCTCTATCTTTAATTTTTCCATTTTTCTCATTTTTCAATTATTTTAAAATCCCGTTCGATCACCCTACACTCGGGCCATGCCATGTTATTTTGAAAAATTTCCAAGTCATATTTTGAAAAAACTAAAAACTAAAAAGCAAAAATTAAAAATACTTATCGAAATGTCGGGTTGCCTCCCGAAAGCGCTTCTTTGTTTGGTCTTTTAGCTGGACCGTCTTTCTGCAGCTACGGTGGGTCGTACACCATTTGACTCCACTGAATTTCGGTCACCACCATCCTCTCACTGATTCCATACTCCGATTTCCCCGGGTCGAATGGTTTACCGGTTCCACTGCTGCTGCCCGGTTGCTGTTTTCTGAATAATTCTCGCGAATGTTTGGAAGTTGCTTTAAACCTCCAAGCTCGGTCCTTCCTACGGTGTCTTTTCAACATCATCGGCTTAACATGGAGCGTGCCCAGTGCCTCTCCCAGTAATTGTTTTGCAGATTTCATTTTACTTGCATCGCGTGTGCTATCTTCAGTTTGCAATTTTGGCTTGCAGTACCAATAAAAATTTTCCAATCGAATGGAATCGAAAGGCAACATATATGGATGCTTCCATATGTCATCATCGATGGTATTGATCACATCTAATTTTCCATTCATGAATGGATCACGAGTGGTGATAAAATCATGTTTCTTGTTTTCAAATATCAATTCGTCAGCATCAACTTCTTGATCATCGTCCAACAGGTGGATCAGTACCAAGAGTGAGCGACTGGTTTGATCTGATGGTGGTACACAGTTACCCATCACCAGATCCTTGCTTTCAAACTTCTCAAAATTTTCAAAAATCATAGGTTCGGGGGTAGTATTGTCATCTACACCCCCTTCCCCAATAGTATCAACAACTTCAACAATTTCGGGGATCGTTGGGCTGGGGTCTGTACTGTCACTTACAGCCTCCTCCACAACATCCTCATCAATCAAATCGTCTAGTGATGGTATGGATTCACTCATCACCTGCTCGACATTATCAACATTTTCAAAAATATCAAAAACATCAAAAGTTGTTGAGTCAGAGGTAGCATTGTCACCTACAACCTCTTCCTCAACAACATTTTCGACCCTCTCAATGGTGTCTTGACTTTCCCAAGGTGTATGCCCTTCCATCACATATTCAGGTGATGCAAGTTCACACACATTATCATTGGTATAAAAATCACTCACCTCCGGTTCTGGCGAAGGTGGTGAACATTTCCAACTTTCCTCTAACCTATCTAAAGAAGCTTGCACTTTTTCAAGAGCTTCAGCCTGGTCCTTCTGCTCATGGTAGTTGTTATACATGAATACCCAAAGTTGGGCCCAAGTTACAGAATTCTCAAGCTGAGATGACTCCTCGGTCCGCCATCCATTGTCATCGAATGATCCATTGTAGGAATCATCCTCATAATAGGTGTCGGCCGGATTTTCATAATTCTCATAATCCTGATCCGGGTACATGTAATCACCCATTATGAAGATGTACACATACCAAAAATCAAAAAACTAGAATCAAACATCAAAAGAAAAATACCACTGATCGTCTATCCTAAGCGCACAACTCCCCGGCAACGGCGCCAAAATTTGACACGCCTAGGTCGTCGTGCGGTCAAAAATAGAGAAAAACCTAACACACACTAGTATAGCGGTAGTCAGGGTCGATCCGCAGGAGTTACGTGGTTAGGACAAGACGATAGATTACCAACTGTAGTGTCACAGCTACAGTCAGCGGTATTGTTTCTACTTTTCCAAAAAACAACTAAAAACACAATTCCAAGACCAATGCAAAAAACCTAACTCAAGCATGAACTAAACTAACCCAAATCAAATACTAGACTAAAGTTCCTTACTGAAATTAGAAACTAAATTCAGAATCCAGAAGCAAACAATCAATCCAATATAATCAAAACACATCCAAACATCAATAATGCATAATAACATCAAACCGAATGATTACTTTTATAAATCCAAATCAAACATCAAACCAATATCCAAACAATCAAATCAGATCTAAAATACCAAGTATTTACTACTGAAATCAGAAACTACAATTCTAAACAAACATCAAGTAATCGACAGAAATCCCGATTGCGGAATACCTCGATACCGAGTTGATAAAACAAGAGAAAAACTAAATTACTAACCAAAACATTGATGTAACTGAGAAAAATCACGAAATCAGCCTTCCGGATCCCTCCTTCGCGTCCCGGGATGAGTGAAAAGTCGGACGGGACTCCGGTATTTATAATAGTGCGAAATTAGGGTTTCCGCGCCGCGGCCAAGCAAAATCCGCGACGCGCGTGTTGCCTTATCCCGACTTCCGGAGTTTAAAATTCAAAAAACGAAGATTTTATCCGGTCGCGAGATAGCGGCGCTATCTCAAGAAATAGCGGCTCTATCTCAATAGCGGCTCTATCTCAATAGCGGCTCTATCTCAAGAGATAGCGCCTCTATTTCTGTCAGGTCCAACTTTTTGCCTTTTTCGCTCCACAACTTCTCCAGAATTGCACTAAAACCACTGCATTTACACTAAAAACATTCCCAAGCACTTTGACACAAAAGTAAGTGATATTAGCCAATTAATAATGATAAATTAACTAAAACACGGCTCAACAACGCCTAAAATACTTGATATTACTAGGCGTTATCATAAATCCATTGTGTACAGGTATATACACTATATCTAATAACTCATCATCTTCTCGTTCTTGGGTCCTTGATACAGGATGTGGTTTTCACATTTGTTCTGATTTGCAGGGACTAAGAGAAAGTGAGGGGATGGAGCATGAAGGATGAAGTTGATCATGGGCAACAGGCGATCCTCACCTATCACCAAGATTGGAGTTTATAGTCTAGTGTTTAGCGATGATGTTAGTTTAGATTTAATTAATTGTTGCTACTCGCCAGAAATGGCACGTAATAGCATTTCGTTTCATGCATTATTTACACAAGGATATAGATATTCATTTGGTAATGTGAATGGATCTATTTCGGCTTATAAAAATGGTGTTTTTATATTTAATGCCTTGCCTTGTGATGGTGTATATGAAACTGTGACGTGTGTAGAAAACTTAGGTAATAGTGTATTTCAAATTGATTCGTCTAACGGTGTAGACAAAGCATGCTTGTGGCATTATCGTCTTGGACACATTAACAAGAAACGCATCGCCCAACTCTAAAAGGATAGAGGGTTGGAATCATTTGACCTTAGGTCAGATGATGCATGTGAATCTTGTCTATTGGGAAAGATGACAAAATCACCTTTCACAGGGTCTTGTGAAAGAGGTGAATGTTTGTTGGACCTCATACATACGGATGTGTGCGGACCCTTTAAATCAACCATAAGGGATGCAATTCGATTTTATGTGACTTTCACTGATGATTATAGCAGATATGGCTATATCTACTTAATCAAGCATAAGTCAGAAACCTTTGAAAAGTTTAAAGAGTTCAAACATGAAGTCGAGAATCAATTGGACAGGAAATAAAGATGCTTAGATCCGATAGAGACGGTGAGTACCTTAGTATCGAGTTCCTAGACTATCTTAAGGAATGTGGAATAGTTTCACAGTTGACTCCTCCCAGGACAACATATTTAAATGGTGTGGCTGAAAGGCGTAACCGAACTTTGTTGGACATGGTTCGTTCCATGATGAGTCGAGCTTCCCTTTCTATTCACTTCTGGGGTATGCTTTAGAGACAGCCGCCCACATCCTCAATCTTGTCCCAACTAAGAAGGTTGCCAAAACACCTCACGAAATGTGGACGGAGAAAGTTCCCTCGTTAGCGCATATCAAAGTCTGGGGTTGTGAAGTTTTCGTAAGACGAGAAACTCATGACAAACTAGAAGCCACAAGTGAGCGATGTTATTTCATTGGTTACCCAAAGCAGTCCTTTGGATATTTGTTCTACAGACCTAGCGAGGACGTGGTCTTTGTAGCACGAAAAGGAGTCTTTCGAGAAAGAGAGCTCATATTCAAAGAGGACAGTGGGAGTACCATTGACCTTGAAGAAATTCAGGAGTCAACCAATGAAGGAACCTTAGATGATACTAGCACTCAACCAGAGGAACCAGTTCCCATTGACCTTGACACGTTTATTAGTGATGGTGCACTGATAAATCTGGTTGAGCCAACTAACTACAAGGAAGCGATGGCAGGCCCTGAGGTTGCTATGTAGAAAGAGGAAATGGACAGCGAGATCAAGTCCATGTATGACAATCAAGTTTGGAACTTGGTTGACATTATACCAGGTTGAAAGACAGTTGGGTGCAAATGGATCTTCAAGAAGAAGACCGACATGGATGGAAAGGTACACACTTTTGAAAGCTCGACCGGTTGCGAAAGGTTTCACTCAAACCCCTGGGGTTGACTATGACGAGACCTTCTCGCCAGTGGCTAAGATAAAGTCTATAAGGATAATGCTCGCCATAGATGCATTTCATGATTATGAAATTTGGCAGATGGATGTCCAGACCGCTTTCCTTAACGGGAAATTGGTTGAGGATGTTTACCTGAATCATCCAGATGGTTTTGTAGATGCAAAGTTTCCCAATAGAGTGTGTAAGCTTGAGAAATCAATCTACGGATCGAAACAAGCTTCTCGCAGCTAGAATCTCTGCTTTCATGAGTAAGTAAAAGAGTTTGGTTTCTCTAGGAGCGAAGATGAGTCCTGTGTGTATATCAAGGCTAGTGGGAGTATAGTCACTTTTCTGGTGCTTATGTTGATGACATATTTCTCATAGGAAACGACATTCCGACCTTGCAAGAAGTGAAATCTTGGTTCGGGAAGTGTTTCGCCATGAAAGACCTTAGAGTAGCTGAAAAGTGAAACTGATTGGACTCATTCAAAGTGTATACTTGGAAAAGGTACTGAAAAGGTTCAGTATGGAAAATTCCAAGAAAGGAGAGCTACCGATCCAAAGTAATGCCAAATTGAGTAGGACTCAAAGTCCCAGTACAGATGAAGAGATAGCTTAAATGAGTCGGGTACCTTATGCTTCGGCTGTAGGGTCGATCATGTACACTATGACATGTACTCGCCCTGACATGTCCTTCGCTTTGAGCATGGTCAGTCGTTATCAGGGAAATCCGGGCAAGGCTCATTGGACAGCGGTCAAGAACATACTCAAGTATTTGCGAATGACGAAAGACATGGTCTTAGTCCTTGGTGACAGTGATATGTTGAGAGTAAGTAGATACAGTGACACCAGCTTCCAGACAGATAGAGACAACTTTCGGTCTCAGTCGGGCTGGGTGTTCTTGTTAAACAGTGGAGCAGTTACATGGAAAAGTTCCAAGCAAGAAACGGTGGCTGGTTCAACTTGTGAATCAGAGTACATAGCTGCAAGTGAAGCATCAAAGGAAGCGGCTTGGCTGAAGAACTTCATCGGTGACCCTGGGGTTGTCCTGACCATTCAGGAGCAAATGGAATTGTTCTGCGATAATGAAGGAACGGCTGCCTTGACTAAGGAACTGAGAGATCATGGAAACCCAGACATATCGATAGAAAGTACCATTACTTTAGACATAGAGTAGAAGAAGGTCACCTCATTGTAAAGAGGGTATCATCTGAAGATAATCCTGCAGACCCTCTGACAAAGGGACTAAGTAAGGTGAAACACTATCAGTATGCTAGGAGCATTGGCCTGAGAGATGATATTAGTTTTAGTAATTAGATAGCTATTTCGAAACTTGTAACAAAGTAAATGTAATTGACATTTGGTGATTAAATAATGGAGAATTATTTATGAGTATTGTTTACTGCTATTTGTCAATAGTTCATTATTGTGTTTCAAATTTTGCATGTTTTACTGCCCGAGTAATTTTATTATTCAAAAGTCCACAGTCTCTCATACTTTTGGAAATAAATAGTGAATTAAGACTGTCATGAATTGAATTGTAGACTTTCTAAGGAGTTAGACATAGCAATAGAGTAGCTGCAATGTTCATGAGTCCTTAGAAATGGAGATTTGAGTATTGGACCAACCCGCGCTCAGAGAATTACTTCATGGATTCTATCACGAGTAATTCTGAGACGATAGTATCTTATGGTCTTGAAACGGAGACATATGAGTTGAAATTTACAAGTCGGTTGTGCATTGATAATGCGTAAACGCATCGGTAACTCGCTGTTATAAAACGTATTGTTGTGCATGATTTGATGAGTAAAAGACACAAGCATATGAGTCGAAGTTTATTCGTTCCTTTTGCCCTAATCGGGAAAAGCGATATTTGTGGGCCCCTAGGTGATTTGGTGGTGACTTATAGTGCTGGGCCCAGTCAGGACTGAATTGATGTGTTCAATTAGAAGTCTCATATCATCACAAATCAGGAATCGGGAAACAGAGTATCGGACTGAGATTGATTCTAATCCATGTCTCAAGTCCGAATGATATCTAGTAGAACGGAGGATCATATAATCACTTATCTAAGGACGCGTAACTGACTGGGTCAGAGTTCGGAAGCGGCTTTTGGAAGCTACAATTTGCTGGTCAATTTAAAAGCTATATGGAATTATAATTATAGACTTATCAAAGTGGGATACTGTTGGATTAGGTGTCTAAGCCATAACTATAATTTAGGAATATACTTGAATTGATGGCAGCGCAGTCCTTTTGGTTTGCCCTCATAACTAGCAGAGGACAAGATAACATATATATATATATATATATATATATATATATATATATATATATATATATATATATATATATATATATATATATATATATATATATATATATATATATATATATATATATATATATATATATATATATATATAGAGAGAGAGAGAGAGAGAGAATTAATATATTATGAGGATAATATATTAATTAGAAATAGTTATATTTAATTAATAATTAATCAGAAATTAATTGGAATTACTTTTGGGATTGTAATTGTTCAATAGTTGAGCAATAGACAATTAGGGTTTACCTAATGGCTTGGACGAATTCAAGGCTTGGAGCCTTGTGGAATTTGAAACCCATATATGGGTATAAAGCCTAATTATGGTAATGATAAGCAAGTTGAATTATATGATAAAAGCCTTATCATATCAGGAATTCAAATAAGGCAGTTATATGCCTTATGACTTATCATTCTGGGGCTATAAATAGAGACCCAAGGAGCCTTATAATTCACTCCAAAACTCAATAGAGTTCCTCTCCTCTCTTTTTTTTCTTGCTTGCTAAGTTTTAGGTGTGAGCCATTAGAGGCACGACAATTGTGGTGCTAGCTTCCAAGGTCAACAAAGGTATGAACACATCCTTATGAATTTCGATTTGGCCTTAGTTATAGGTTCAATAGAGAAAAACATAGATCCTTATTAGGTTGCATGTGGACTTAAGATTTAAGCTCATTGTTTGCATAGAACCCATCAAGTAGGAGCGTGCCTCATGAGAAGTTAGGAAAAAGCCAACATTATCCAAGTAGCTGAGGTGTGCCGCGGTTACCACAACCAAGTTGAGGTGTGTCGCGGTTATCACAACCCACACACCTCGGCCAAGTTGACTTAAATAAAAATAAATGGCAAGGTAGTGCTTCATCCATGTTATAACCTATCTTGGCTTCATAGCATTCCATAAATGGTATCATGTCTCCAATACATGTATTGTCAAAATGGGGGTTCGTCCATATGACAACTAATTTCATGAAATTCACAATAAAAACACAAATATAACTGCATGACTAAATAAGTTGGGTTGTAACAAATAATTGTAACAAACAAACATGACTCGATTAAATCGACAATATTATCCAGGCTATGTCAACCATATATATGCAAGGAAAAGGGAATACATGTATTCCTTGTGTCACTTTTGGATGCAACTAGTCATGACTAAAATAAAGGAAAAACAAAACAAAGGGAATACATGTCATAAATTTTGAACAATCCAACACCTTATCACCTAGCTTCCCCAACGCAGAACTCGGGATCCAATCAAGATGATCTTCTACCGCCTGCAGTTGCCTTTCCTTAATCACATATTTCTTTATGCTCTCCACATGAATGAACAATCCATCTGACTCCTGCCTGAAGACCACCATATTTATATCCAAAACAATTCTGCCTTCTCTCTCAACCTTCCCAATCAACATACTTATCTCATGCTCCAAGATGGCTACTTGTTTCTAAAGATCCATATTTTCTTGTTATATCTTCGCCAACTCTACCTTTAGCACTTCAACCCCCCCTCCTTCACTACACTTAGCTCTACCTACAGTCACTCTTTCTCATCCTCACCACTAATCAGTTTCTCCATAAGTTGGCGCCCTTAACAAGGACAAAAACACACTAAGTTGCAACAAATAGCATTGAATATACAACCTCAAGATTGGTAAAGCTGAATATTCAATCTCAGTGGCGTGAGGGAGAACGTGTTGGGGAAATTCAAAGGTGGGCCCAGTTGAGACAGAAGAGAATCATTACTCAAAGACCAACCGAGTCTGAAGGGAAAAGGACAGTGAATCCTTCCCACACATTACTTCCTAATGCTTCGTTTTTATTACTTTGTTATAATTTATTTAGCATATTTTAATTTTTTTAGTGTAATTTTCATGCATAATTTTTTTAAAGAGGCAACAATCTTATTGTCGGGAGTTTACTATCCTATAAGTCTGTTAGTTTTAAATCAATATTTTTTATGACGAAAAAATTGGCAAATTACGAAATGTCGTCTAATTTAATTGTTTTCTAACATGGTTCTTGCTATGATAACCAAGTTTTTAAAATACTTTCAGCAATTGCCATTAGTTTTTACATGTGTCGCAGTCCTAAATTCTACTATAAATGTAGGTGGTGGCGTAGTTTTAATGGGAAAATTTGCCAAAAACTTAGGAATAAGTGAGCTCGAACCACATTTTTCAAGCTGAAATTTATAAATTTCACCACTACGCAACCAAGTATGGGCAACCAAGTAATCCAATAGTTGATCATATTCGGAGGGTGATGGCGAAATCATCTTCAAATGATCGACATGTCAATATCCAATTATATAACACTTTGATGGAGGACGCGACTAAACGTCAACGAACTTCCCCACCAAGTAGCGAATTGGGCAATTATATAGCATCAAACTTTTTAGCTCACTTTACCATCAAGAAATTTAACAACTTTAACATTTTGGCTTGGTGGAAAGAAAAGAAACCGCAATTCTTGATTCTAGCCGCTATGGCTCCTGATTTACTAATCGTCTAAGCTTTCACAATAGCTTCGAAATCTGTTTTTTCTTTTAGTAGCAGGGGCATAAAGGAACGAAGTTCCAAGTTTACCGCTCAATTAATGAAAGTATGTATATGCTTGAAGGATTATTTGGAGATGGTCGAAATGATACAACATTGTGTTTCGCTTGAAGTGTCGTTTTTACCGCCCGTCGAAGAGTATATCCATGAAAAAGAGGTTGCATTAGGGATATCACCTACAATGAACGGAAGTAGATGAATGTGAAGTTGAAGAGTTGTCGAATTAAGTTGAAGACGACCAAGTTGGAGATGATCAAGTTGAAGAGGACCAAGTTGAAGACTATAATTGCTA
The DNA here is from genome assembly GCA_023525715.1 of Cichorium intybus. Taxonomy (NCBI): domain Eukaryota; kingdom Viridiplantae; phylum Streptophyta; class Magnoliopsida; order Asterales; family Asteraceae; genus Cichorium; species Cichorium intybus. Next base: position 5,209,749 of record CM042010.1, read on the forward strand.
TTATTTTAAGTATCGACATTTGTGTAATTCAAAGTTTAAACTATGTTATTCGAAGTTGAAAACTATAATTTCAAGTATCGATATAATTATGATTATGTAATTCGAAGTTCAAACTAGGTTACTCGAAATTGAAGACTATAATTGCTACTATTTTTCGTATCGACGTTTACATTAATGTAATTTGAAGCTTAATCTATATTATTCGAAGTTTAAACAATGTTGTTTTATTTTTGTATCCTAAACCAAATATAATACAAGTTTTTATATGTTTTTGGAGAAAATTTTGGAGAATAAAAAAAGGTTTTTGTTTAGGTTAAACCAAAACCTGTTATTATAAAACCCGGGTTTTCCATAACCGAAACCGATTGAATCGGTTATTCAACTCACTGAAAAAAATAGCCTAAAGCCGGTTAGGTAGGGTTTAATCAAAACTGGTTTCAACAACACCGGTTTTTTGAAAAACCAGTTATCAAAAAAACTGGAACCGGTTTTAACCGGCCCATGTGCACCTCTAGTTACATAGAGTATTTCATGTTTTCTCTAATTTATAGCATTAATTATTATTATTATTATTATTATCAACTAAATAATCTTAGAGCCCAACATATCTATCGATGAGAAATCATTTTTTCTTCATGATCACTAAAATGAAGTACAGAGCTTCAACTTCTACTATACAAAAGTTACCAATGAATCATTCAATTTCAGTCTATTTCCACTTATGTAAGTTGTGCCAAGTTTAATCAACATCAACTGTAGATGCCCATGGACTACCCTGGGTGCCATCATGTCTTTTAGTGTTCCTTAATGCCGACGTACTTGTCAATATCTTTTTGTTCACCCAACAACGGTCAGCATGTACAACGATCACATATATAAACAAGCAAACAGTACTACAATCTACAGTAGTTTGACATGCCAATGTTGAATTTTCCCAATATCATTCTAAATGAATGCAATTATATGGGAACAAGATTGACAACTTGATGGATATGGGCAGATCTTGTCTTTATACTCTCTACTACATGTTAGGTTCGTGTTATGTGACCCAGGGTCCATCAAATTTGTCAACCCTTTGCCCAACGTTTGCTTCAAAAACCAGGTGTGTGATTCTGAGGATGGGGAAGCCAAAGAATAATTTTGTCTCCTGTCTCAATTATGACAATGTTAGTGTCTCATATCCGCTAAACATTGTATCATCCGCCACTATATGTGTTGGGGTAATATCATTTTCTTCCCACAAGCTCTTTTGGAGAGAACATCTCTAGGATTGAACACATACTGTTTACAAATCTAACATTATATTAGATCTGGCAGAAGCACGTAGGGATGTGTTAGTATCGGTAAGACACGGTCCCATCTATCTCTATTTATATTGGAGTCTCCCAAACATCCAAAGAGCTTTTTTTGAAAGAAAATTAGGACTGCGTGTCCCATACAAATCTATCAAGATTATTGAATTTAACAATGAACTCCACTAATTACAACATTATTCAACAAGTGACTTTGGGGGATAAACATCGATCATGATGTAGCGCTAAAACAGGCCAGGCTTTTCGCTCAACATACATTTATTTTCCAAACTTTTGCTACCTTTCAGTTGATGATAGATAAAATGATTGAAAGAATTTAATAAATTTTCGCTCTCAAAAAAAATAATAATAATAGTGATGAACATATATCCATTAACAACACTTCTTTGTCCCACTTTCTATCCTTATCTTGCTCGAAGGAAATCAACATCTTCTATATATAAATATAAGCTGAGGTGCCTAAAGATAGGGAGATGGGTGCATGGGGTCGCTTCAGTTTATTAATTCAGAAAGCAAATAGATACGAAAAATGCAATATTTTTATAGATCAAATAAGAGACACAAAACATTCTAAATAAAGTATAATTATACTATACATTAAAAACCGTAATTTTAAGAAACGTAACATGGTTTTTTTTTTGGTTCCGGGTTGTCACGCGGGTCATGTGGATCCATTTTGGATCCGCTTTCTCCACCGATGCGTCTATATCCTCTTTCCTTCTTTTGCGACTTTTTCCTTTATCCGCTTTACCGCCACCGCTTCGTTGTTATCAATGGCAATGCCATTTCCAGTGAGATGAGGTACCGATTGATTTCTCTTCCTCTGTATTTCTGTACATCCTCTTCTTTCTCGATCTCTTTTCTCTTCAATTTGTCCATGGTTACTTCTTCTGCGATTTTTTCCGTTTCATCTTCTTTGCTTTGTTGATGTGTTGCTTCCTGTGCCACTGTGGTGAATACCCGTCCGCCTTCCCCTTTAATTGATATTTCTACATCCTTCACCAAATCAGGATTTAACGACAGGAGCAGGGGCGAACTCCGAGCACTCGAACGTTGATTGATTCGGGTTTTGCTTGGAAATATGGTGAAGAAGAAAGAAAGGTCGGTGAACGTTTCGGGAAAGCCAAAGCACTCTCTCGATGTCAACAGAGATGCCGGCAACAAGAACAAAAGTGGCGGCACCGCCCGTACATCCGCCACCGTTCGTCGTCTTAAGATGTACAAGACGAGGCCGAAGCGTGATGCCAAAGGAACAATTCTCAAAGATGATTTGCAGTCAAAGGAGTTGCCGTCTACTCGTATTCAACCTGATCGCCGCTGCTTTGGTACGTGCTATTTTTAGTCTCTATTCGTACTGTATACTTTTAGAACATGATGTTGGATATGTATAATCGTAAGGTATACAAGGCAGATGCGTTATCGAAAACACAAGATGAAGCAAATTATTAAGGCTACACTTTGAGTTTAATATTAGTTTTCAACTTGAAATTTGATATTGATATGGAATTCATGTAGGAGAATTTGATAACTGACAGCGTTGGTTAATCAAATTGTGACAAAATCTATGTCGGTTTTCCAAGTATAACCATTAACGAAAAAAATTGTGGCATTTCAGGTAACACCAGAGTTGTAAATCAGAAAGAGCTTGAATTCTTCCGTGAAGAGCTACAAAGTCGACTCTCAAGTAATTACAATGTCATCATGAAGGAGAGAAAGCTGCCTATGTCCCTACTGAATGATCATCAGAAGGTAAACAATCATTTAAACAATCAAATTCATATCCACAATCTAGAGTTTGATCTTTATTTACCTTTCTAATTTTGATTCCAGGTATTTTTGAAGCAAGCAAGAGTTCACCTTCTTGATACAGAGCCATTTGCTGATGCATTTGGACCAAAAGGGAAGAGGAAACGTCCAAAGGTAGTAACATCCGATTATGAAGCCTTAGCTAAGAGGGCCGATGGTTCTCAAGGTAAATGACCTTTCTACCCTTGCATATCAACTATATGCTTGCTTCCCTTAGTGGATTGCTAACATGTCTGCCTACTTTATAGATGCTTTTGAAGAAAAACACGGTGATGATCCAGTGGATGCAAATGCAGATGGCTTTAGGGATTTAGTTCGCCATACAATGTTTGAAAAGGGTCAAAGTAAACATATTTGGGGTGAACTTTACAAAGTCATAGACTCTTCAGATGTTGTCATTCAGGTTAGTCTTTTACTAACAAATTTTTTCGTTTAAATGGAATGTTTATGTATTTTTAATACATTTGGAAACTATAAATATTAAAATGTTTATGTGTTAATGATTATAGGTACTTGATGCTAGGGATCCCCAAGGTACAAGATGTCATCATCTTGAAAAACATCTGAAAGAGCATTGTAAACACAAGCACATGATTTTATTGTTAAACAAGGTAACCATATTTGGAAATTTTTTAGTTTTTTTAAGAAAACAATTTGACTTTGTTTTTTTAGTGTGATTTGACACCTCCATGGGTGACAATGGGCTGGCTTAGAGTACTATCTAGGGAATATCCTACACTTATTTGAGTTCTAATGTTATGTATTTTACAGACATGAGGAACCCAAAATTTCCAGCCGAAATTGCAAATCAACTTAATAGTTTCCATCAAGTAAACGTTTCAGGATCCAAGGAACCACAACTATGGGATGACATCTTAAAATTTTTTAAAAAAGGTATTTTAATATATGTTTTTATTCTGTATTACTCATTTTCCTTATATTGGTTATAGCATTATACTTTAAATAAACTGCTAAGAAATTAAACTTTCTTAATTGCAGCATCCAAACTTACTTGCGATGGTTCTGAAAACCAAAAGAAATACACGCAAATTACATTTAAAGAAGTTGAAGCCCAGATTTCTAAGCTGAAGGTAACTTCTTTTATGACTATTTACCACATAAAATTGTTAAACATACTTTAAAAATTTTAAAATAATAACTTTTTTAGAAATGTTTCGTGATGCTGAGACAGTAATCGACAGGTCATCTTAATGCTACCGTCGTGTTTGCTCATAGTCACTTGCTTTTTGACGGATTATACAGATATAGAGGTTTTGAGATTTGAAATCACTTCAATGATTATGCGGGATATGGTTGTGACTACACCTTGTATGAGATCTTCGTTCTTTTTCCTTCCGTAAAATGAAATTTTAAATGCAAGAAATAGCAATGCACTTTCTTTCATTTGTCTACCATAGCATCCTACTTTCATTTCTTCCTATTACAGTTTTGTCCTAAGAAAAGAAAACCCAAACTACACCGCTATAATTTGGCAGATCTTTCAAAGTACATTGTCTTAAAGTAATTAAAAAAATATTGCAAGTACAAAACTCAAAGAGAAAGAGTTAAAAGTAGGATGGTATACTACATTGTTATTTTTTGCATTATAGTAATAAACATTTTGGCTTATAAAGGTCAATCAAATTACTTTCATTAATAAATGAAAGTACGTTGTTATATATGTACAAAGAATTATAGCTTTTTAAATGGTGATTATGTAGGTACCCAAGGCTGAGCAGTATCATTTCTTGAGACAACTTAAATCCTGAAACACCTAATCAGGTAAGAATTTTCAAAGTACAATATTGTGATATGAAGTAAGGAAAGTAGGATGCTATGATAAACAAATCAGTAAAAGTATGTTGTTATTTCTTACTATAAATTTAAAATGCAGGTTTCAGATAAGGATCTTGAGACAGTCTATGTTGAAACTAGCATCTACATGTTCGCTTCACATTTGTATTGGGCTTTATGGGATTTGATCCAGGTACCAAAACCCAAACTCTCCTTAATTACTTTTCGTTCTCCTTTTTCTTTTAATAAATACAACTACTATGTTAAAGGTAAAATGACTAATTTGGTGCTTAAGTAAAACAGAATTTGGCAATATTGGTCTAAAAATTATAGTTATTTTCTTTGATAAAATTTATTATAACAGGGAGCAAACTCGCTATAAATAAGGACCAAAATTGGAAGAAATTTATTTTTGGGACCAATACTAAAAAATAAAGACCTGAATACCGAACCCGTGCGGAGCACGGACTCCTGCTAGTTCTTTTCTAAATAAAGTAGAATTACATTTTTCGAACTGCAATAAAGTAAAATTATACCATTAGAGGATTTAAGTGAATGGTCCTTCAACCAAAATATCTGATCACTTTACAGACTTACTAAATCGGATGAAAGGGATATTAGGAATCGAACAGGGTACACGCAGCGGAAACACTATCATACACACACGAAAGCAGAAAATAAAGCAAAAGATAACACAAGGATTTTACGTGGTTCGGATTCGGTGCAAATCCTACGTCCACGGGCTGCAACTAGAGAACTCTTATTAATAATCACAATATTACAATTTATAACTCTTGTTTTGAGCTCAAGTGGTGCTGCACACATTTCTCTGCTACACAACACACATATATATAGCTGTACATGTGCATGAACTTCCATATATATATATATTATTATATATTGCTTTCCGTTAATTTAGAAGAAGAAAGTAAAACATTCACCAATTCTTGTGGCCATCTTCTTTGACCACTTTTTTCTCCACCAACTTTCTCCACCAACCAACAATCTCCCACTTGGAGAAAATAACCCAACAATTCTCGTAATCTTAAAAAACACCAAGTCTTCCAAGCCTTCAGTTCCCAAGAACAAGCTAAACTTAGTCAATTTCCTAGTTGCAGCCACCCCTCATTATCAAGTACTAGAAGGGCCAGTTGAAGCTCCCACAAGCTCCAACTCAGTCGTAGCCAATCCCACTACCGACTCATCCTCTATCTCAACCGGTTTGGACACTCCACCAGCTCCAGAGATACACCGAGGACCACTAACGCTCTCCAAACTTTGCAAACTTCCAACAGGAGAGAATTTTTCAGTCTTAGTCTTCAAAACCCAACGGCTCTTTGTAACTGTACCCGGAACACACCCCGTGCTCCCAGTGTCACAAAATCCCCTGAATGGTTTAGACTTTCCGATTCGTTCAGCTAACATCCCCTTGGCTCCAGAATTCATGTTTGCAAAATGAACTCTCTTAGCACTAGATTTAGCGAACCAGATTTTGTCATGCTTAACGGGAACGGTCATACTTCCCTCAGCAGGTACCTCAACCATATATAATGACCCACGCTTCATACCTTGAGCAATCACCGAATTTCCATTGACCACCCTCCATTTACCACCACCAAACCTTACTTCCAGTCCTTGTTTATCCAGTTGACCAACAGAAATCAATTTCTTCTTCAGCTCCGGAATCACCCTGACATTCTTCAGGTTCCATGTAGTTCCTAATGAAGTAACCAGATCAATATCTCTCATGCCTGTTACTTGAAGCATCTCGTCATTTGCTAACCGTACCTTCCCAAAATCTCCTTCTTTTAGATTCACCATCGTTTCTCCGTTGTCCATGGCGTGAAACGAAGCCCCTGAATCCATGACCCAAGAGTCTACAGAACTTTCCATACTTAGTATCAGTGCATCATCCTCAGACACACTCTCAGCACCAGCAATGTTCAATTCTTTCTTTGGACATTGACTCTTAACATGTCCCATCTCCTGGCAGTTCCAGCACTTCACATTCTTCCAAGTTCTAGATGAACTTCTTCCCCGACTCCCACTGCTCCCACTATTCTGAAAGGTTTTCCGCAACCATGAACTAAATAATCTAAGTTCACATGCAACCTAAAAAGATCTATGTTTTCTTACTTTGAACATGTAACTAATTCCTAAATGCCAAACAAAAATTAACTAAAAGAATAAATCAGAAAAACTAACCTTTAGTTTTAATCTTGAAGCTAAGCAGCACAAGTGTCCTGCCTCAAATGAGATCACACCCAGGGAGCCAGAAGGTGGATGAAAATTCCAGAGAGAATTATAGAATGAGCCCTTATAATGAGACCTAGGGTTCCCTATTTATAGGGAAACAAGAAACCCTAGCCGTCAGCCATTTTCCGGATTATACGTACGCGCGTCGCGGCCTTTACATTGGCGCGCCGCGCGCCGCAATTCAACTATTGAATTTGTACGACTTTAATCCTTGACTTCCTGATTAATCTAATTAATGCCACAGAAATTAATCCAATTAATTTCCGATTAATTATTAATCAATCAATATAGTTTCTAAGTAATATATTATCACTTTAATATATTAACAAACCATATCTTTTATTTCTATTGATTTATTAATCCCATAATAAACCAACCTTTCTCTCTACCGAACTTTCTACCAAACTTACAGCTATGAGGGCAACCCAAATGGACTTTGCTTCTATTAATTAGGTAAATACAAATTATTAGTCATGGCTTAGACACCTAATCCAACAGTCTCCCACTTGGATAAGTCTATGACTATAATTACCAATTTAACCTCTAATTAATCGGCAAACTGTAGCTTCCTAGAAACTGCTGCCGAACTCTGACCTAGTCAGTTCTGTCCATAGATAAGTGATCAGATGATCCTCCGTCCAACAAGATATTTTCAGACATGAGACATGGATTGAGATCAATCTCTGTCTGACACACTGTTTCCCGATTTCCGATTTTGCTTATGACTTTTAGACTTCTAATTGAACGAATCAATTCGCTTCAGTCAACTTCAAAATCATCGAGTGGCCAACAGATATCTGTTTCCCGTCTGGGTCAAGGGACGAATAAGCTTCGACTAATATGTTATATCTTTTACCCGACAAATCACTCACAACAGCACGTTTTATAACACCGAGTTACCGATGCGTTTTCGTACTGTCAATGAACAACCGCCTTGCAAATTATAACTCATATCTCTCCACTTTAAGACCATAAGATATTATCGTCTCAACATTGCTCGTGATATAATCCATGAAGCAATCCATTGAGCGCGGGTTTATCCAATACTCAAATCTCCATTTCCAATTACTCATGAACGTTGCAGCAATCTTATTGCTATGTCTAACTCCTTAGACAATCTACAAACCAATTCATGACAGTCTTCCTTCATACTTACTCCCTAAGAGTATGAACGACTGTGGATATTTGAATAATCCAATTATTCAGGAAGTAAACATGCAAAAGTGAAACATAAAATCTGACTGGCAGCTACTCCTGCTTATTACCAAGTCTCCACGAGGTAATTACCAAGTCGGATTTATCATAACTATTATCGGTTTCTTATTCTCTTTTAAGCTTTCAATTCAAGCCTTTTATATCTATGTCTATGACCTTTTCACTCTTTCTATGTATCCAAGTGTCTAACACTCATACACTTTATTGCAGATGATCCTATCGGATACTCTTCCGATGATATCTCAATTTGTCATTTTGTCATTCTGTCATTCTGTCATTCTCTCTCACAACTCCATTCTGGTGATGTGTACCGTGACTGCCCATGGTTCTCGAGTCTTTAGTCTACACGACTATACCCTAAGACAATTTCGAGGTGTCATGATGTGCCGGTGACCCACACGCGCTCCATCAGAAACCAACGAAATTCTTTAACCATGAAGTCCTACAGCACCACGTTCTGGTGTAAACAATTACCGATTTGAAAACCCTTTCAAATCAATCACCCTAATCATTTCCCAATAATTTCTCATGTCTGTTCAAAAATCCATTCAGTATTCTCAGCCAGGCAATATCCTGAATCCAACTTACAATGCTCTAAGCATTAAGTCATCAGGATATGTTCATAACACTTCTGATTTGTCCAAGAGGCTCGAGGAACCTGATGTAATCTCATTCCAAGCCCTTTCGGAATCCTAAGATTACCAATAATCCTTGTGTCATGATTTCCGGAAACCATTTCCTTTCAGGGACTCTTTCTTATGCATCTTGAATCCCATCAAGATCATATTCTCAACGGCTAAGTCAATACTGTCAGTCTCATCTATCTGATAGATGTCTAAGAACTACGTGAGCATGCTGCACCTTCTTTGTTTCTTTCATGCCAATTCATTACACTTTGCAATGACAGGAAACTCCATTCCTGGGGTTATGCATCTTGAATCTCATCAAGATCATATTGGCAGAATTCTGATCTATCTAATAGATGTTCACAACCACCTGAGTATGTGGTATCTCTTAAAGTCTTTCATAGCAAACCGTTTCTTAACACCAAGTCATTACATTTTGTAATGATAAGAGACGTTTCCTAGAACCAGTATGTAACCCATATACAATGATTGCAGATAACAACGATACTCCCACTGGCTTTGACACCGTTATATGACTCTTTCGGACTATTCACAAAATCCAGAACTTATGGCACATTTTGCGAAACCGAAATCCAAACCTTTCCGACATATTAAAGGAAATCTTTCAGGCTATTCACAAAATCCAAACCTTTTGGCCTATTTTGAGAATCCGAATATCCTTTCTTGCGAGATGCCCATGGGACGAATCCTGGGGCCGTGTACCTTTTGTAATGGCATGCTCTATGTGAATCCCTATTAGTGTGCCGGTAAACCACACACGCTCCACTAACGACACACACTATGCCACGCAGAATCCTCTCAGATTACATCTTCTATTGAGAGTGCTTCTCTCAGAATCAATTGCTTGACTCCAAGTGATGACTCATTCAACCAGATGTTCTGTAAGTACATTTCTATGTTCCTTTCTTTTGATGATTCAATTACTCCCACTGGTTCCTAGACCAGTTGTAAAGATCAATCAACCTGTCATATAGACTGTGTCTCGCGGTAAGGTTCTCTTATTTGGCAGCAACTGGGCTCACCAATGCTTCCAGCAGTCGGATTACTTATCCGTACCATCTTTAGTGTTTTACCACTACCCGGTATATCACCCAAATCATAACTCCTTATGATAGTGACAATAACTATTGGTCAAGCGAAGAGAGGGTATGTCAGGTTTAACAGGAATCTAATTCCTGGTAAAGGCCCAGTGATGACTAAAGGTTCTTTCACTTGGCTAATCCTTGAACTCCTTCAGGATTATTCTTACTCCCACTGTTTCCTTAGAACATGAGCTCTTTCTAAAAGGGCTCTTCTTTCAAAGGATAACCGGGATGGCCAATGAAACGACATCGCTGATCAGTTTCAGGCTTGTCATGAGATTCAGACGAATGCTACATGACCCTGGACTTTCTATGTACTAGTGGGACGATCCCAGCTTTACATTTCAGACAGTGTCGGCATAACCTACTTAGTCTAAGATATGGTCGGAATATGGTTTCTGCGGTCTGACTGGTTGAATATTTAATTTATTGAAATACTAATCGGAAATGTATCTTATACATCGAGGATCAAAACTATTTCGATCAATGCTCCATCATCTTCCCTAAGACACATTATAACCATTAGTGTTCTTGGAAGAGGATAAACTGTGAAACATTTTCTCAGTCTATGCAGTCATTCAGGTTCTGTTGATCTTATACTTCCTTTGAAATCCTTGAACACTTCAAGGTTCCAATCAATCGCTTATTCCGATAAACGACGCCATATTTTTCAAACCATTTGGCAAATATCATGAAGCATAACTAATCGTGTTCTGTTCGAAGATTCGAGCAATACACAGTAACTTATGTGTCTGTTGCTCAAAATCTTAATACTTTTACAGTTCGATGTAAATTTATGACTTTGTTAATATTGTTCAAGACATGCAATCATCACTTGACTCCAAGTCAACTGATTCCAAAATCCTATCCATTGGATCTTTGGGCGATTCCTTTCTTGCCACAATTAATTTTATTAAGCACTCAATTCATCATGTGACTCTAAGTCAAATGATTCCAAAGTCCTGTCCAACTGGACCTTTGGTTGAAGTGATTCTCATAAAATTCACTTTAACAATCATAAAGAACACAATTTACAAATCCAATCCCATTGGATGTATCAACATTCAAGTTATTACCATCAACACATTCACACAACATTTCGAGGACAATTAAAACAACCATGTTTTTTTTTAAAAAAAATTCATTAAACCAGAATTATCCTCAGAACAATGTACAATGCGAATCTATGTTAAATGTATCTATAAACCAATAACAAGAACAAATATCTAGCTTAACTTAAAAACCGCACGAGCTTCAGATCCAATCCGAATATGCTCCTGTGCGACACCATCCCGCATCCTCCAGAGTTTGTGCATACAGAGCAAATGTGTGAAACACATCCTGTATCAAGGAAATGAGGATCAGGTATTCTGAGTTTTAAGATATTACTGAGTTTGCCAAACGGTTTGGCTTTAGAGCATTTTTTCAATCTTTCTGTGATTGTGTCCCACCTTATGGATTCCCAGTTTGAAACATCAAACAATCGGTCCAGACGATCTGGATCATTTCTTGATGCACCTTAATACTGGACTCAATCCTGAAGCAGCTGAATTAATGGAACTATGCTTCTCCATGAACGACTCATACAGAGTCGACATTGAATGCACTTCCACGATTATCTTATCCGGTTACCCTTTCTGTTCATCTGGACGAACAGATCAGCGAGTTGAGCTAATGCTTAACTCCCGATCACAAGGGGAAACCAGTTTTATATTGTTCGCCTATGTATCCCTCAAACTTTGGAACATGCAAACTGGTGCTGCTTCATTCTAGCTTGCAACTTCAAGCTCTTTGAAGATCCTAGTTCGTTCTCCTTTTTCAACCAGTTCTCGGAACCTTTCCTTAACTAGCTGTGCTAACTTATCTGACCCCAGGAATTCTAAATCCCTGCGGAACTCGGGGTCAATGATCAATAGCATAATGCAACGAACTTCCTTAGACTCAATAGTCAAGGAGTCATGCTCATCACAAGCTGCTGTGTGATGTCATGTATAGGAGCGGACACTCAGTCGGATATGGTTTGCCAGCAAAACTAAGAACTATTCTCTAATTGCAAAACCATATCACATAGTTCAGGCCAGTCAGCCTTACCATACTAAATAGGTGCTTTCTAAAGCTCTCATAAATGGGTGAAGGAGGAGAAGGAGGAGAATGACACTTTCTTCAGACATATATAAAATTTGAATTTATTAGTTTAATTAATCCTTTTAAATAATTACCCAATTTATTATTCAACAAGGCTAGGATCCAAAATACCCCAACTATGCTGTGAAGAGGGATGTCGTAGTCACAACACAGTGGTCATTAAGGTAGATAACTTTTATCAATTTCAGTCTTATGAAATTCCTAGATCTGTGAGATTCATTGAACTGTTCAATGGCATGTTTAATCTCGGATATGCCCCACCGTTTGTGACTGGGATGCCGAGGATCACAAACCGGGTGTGAATAACCATGCAAATTAGCTTGGTACTCTCGGGGTCCATTATCATCTCAAATTGATGTGCCGGTTAACCACACACGCTCCATCAACAATGATAACACCCGAGAAACCCATTGCCACTCTTTATGAACCCCCATTGGTGTGCCGGTAACCCACACACGCTCCACCAACGTTTCATAAAGTGCAATGTGCAATTTCATGGGTTAGCATCAAATTCACATTTTTTCTAAAGTAACTAGATTGGGAATTCTTGTACGGGTTCTGGTACTTTGATCATTATACTTTTAATGATTAAGCGGTCCTATCAAAACTGTTCGGCTAACGACCCTCCACTGATCAGGCGAGCGGTGGGTGAGAGTGAACACCCATTAGACCGCCATTTTATAGGCAGTCTCCTTATACCCACTTTATAGAGCAGCTTCGTGAATGAGGCCTACTAATGATTTGACTAACCAATTTATCTTATACATATAGTATTAACCTTTAATAATATATATATATATATATATATATATATATATATATATATATATATATATATAAAAGATATATTTTAAATCTTTTAAAATATTCCTGGTTTATCTTTTAATTTCCTGAAATTTAACTATTAAATTTCAAATTAAATTAAACCTTTAATTTGATTTAATTTATCTTTTAATTAAACTATTAATTAAATTAATTAAATCTAGATATTTTAAACCTTTTAAAATATTTTAGGATTTATCCTTTAATTTTCGAAATTTAACCATTAAATTAAAATTAAATTAAATCCCTTGAATTATCTTTTAATTAAACAATTAATTAAATCAATTCAAATGTAGATAGGTTTTTCCAAATTAATCAAATCAATTTAAACCTATCTTAAACCCCTAATTATCGAATTCAAACAAACTGGTTTAAGGTTATCCATTTAATTAACCAATTAAAGTTACCAAAAATAGAAAACCTCCTAAAGCCCTAACCAGGAAAATCGAAAAAGAAGGGGGGAGGGGCTAGGGTTTCAAAAACCCTAAACCCCAAAATCGAAATCAGGCCCAAAATATTTATAAACAATAAACCCTAATTAGGAAAACTATTACAGCCATTCAATAAGAAAGCAACCAAATGCTCTGATACCACTGAAAGGTTTTCCGCAACCATGAACTAAATAATCTAAGTTCACATGTAACCTAAAAAGATCTATGTTTTCTTGCTTTGAACATGTAACTAATTCCTAAATGCCAAACAAAAATTAACTAAAAGAATAAATCAGAAAAACTAACCTTTAGTTTTAATCTTGAAGCTAAGCAGCACAAGTGTCCTGCCTCAAATGAGATCACACCCAGGGAGCCAGAGGGTGGATGAAAATTCCAGAGAGAATTATAGAATGAGCCCTTATAATGAGACCTAGGGTTCCCTATTTATAGGGAAACAAGAAACCCTAGCCGTCGGCCATTTTCCGGATTATACGTACGCGCGTCGCGGCCTTTACATTGGCGCGCCGTGCGCCGCAATTCAACTATTGAATTTGTACGACTTTAATCCTTGACTTCCTGATTAATCTAATTAATGCCACAGAAATTAATCCAATTAATTTCTAATTAATTATTAATCAATCAATATAGTTTCTAATTAATATATTATCACTTTAATATATTAACAAACCATATCTTTTATTTCTATTGATTTATTAATCCCATAATAAACCAACCTTTCTCTCTACCGAACTTTCTACCAAACCTCCAGCTATGAGGACAACCCAAATGGACTTTGCTTCTATTAATTAGGTAAATACAAATTATTAGTCATGGCTTAGACACCTAATCCAACATATTCCTGCTATTCCCTCTACCTTTTCCGATATTTAATAACTCAGAAGAAGAAGATCCACCTTGATTCTTGCGTCTGACATCCTCGCCAAGAACCAAATCTCTAACTCCTTCAAAAGTCATACCACTGGTCCCCACTGAACTTGTAACAGCGGTTACTGTTCCAGACCAGCTATCAGGTAGTGAAGCTAGTAGCAGTGAAGCTTGAGTCTCGTTATCAAATTTAATTCCCATAGATGACAATCTGGACAGAATTGAATTTAGATTGTTAATGTGAACCGTAACTGAGCCTTCCTCATTCATCCTTGTAGTGAACAGCTCCCTCATCAAGAACACCTTGTTAGCCGCTGACGGTTTCTCATACATGTTCGTCAGAGCATCCATCATACCACGTGCCGTGGTTTCCTTTATGATGTTGAAAGCAACGCTCCTTTCCAACGACAACGTAATAACCGCCTTAGCTTTCTTGTCCTTTGAGTTCCACGCATCTTCAGCAGCTTTTTCCATTTTCTCCGGTTTGTCTCCAAGTACCACGTCCAAATCTTTCTGACATAGCAATGCTTCTATTTGCATTTTCCACCAACTAAAGTCAGAACCGTTGAACTTCTCGATTACAACCTTGTCTTCAGCCATTACGACAAACAAGAGACAAATCTTTTATAGTACTTTTGTGTGACAGAACAGTACCCTTCAAAGTACCAAGACACCTTTAATACGATTAATAGAAATTAGTTTCTGATGTGGAAGATCAGACAAAACTGCAACCACAGAGCATACTCTAATTTCTAAACCGAGACCTCCTCCAAAACCCGAAGCTCTGATACCAGTTGTTAGGAATCGAACAGGGTACACGCAGCAAAAACACTATCACACACACACGAAAGCAGAAAACAAAGCAAAAGATAACACAAGGATTTTACGTGGTTCGGATTCGGTGCAAATCCTACGTCCACGGGCTGCAACTAGAGAACTCTTATTAATACTCTCAATATTACAATTTATAACTCTTGTTTTGAGCTCAAGTGGTGCTGCACACATTTCTCTGCTACACAACACACATATATATAGTTGTATATGTGCATGAACTTCCATATATATATTATTATATATTGCTTTCCGTCAATTTAGAAGAAGAAAGTAAAACATTCACCAATTCTTGTGGCCATCTTCTTTGACCACTTTTTTCTCCACCAACCAACAAGGGAAGACGCACTACACAGTAATTAATAAGATGACCGTAGCATCATCAACCGTATCTAAAGAAGAATGGGATAATTTACATGAAATGGTAAAGAGGAGAAGAACAATGAAGCCAAAGTGATATGATTGCTAACACTATTGAATAATTTGATAACTAAAAGATGGAGTTCAAAGTAAAAGGTTTCTACTGTAGTCAGTTTGCTTATCAAGCAAATTAAGTTAGATATCGAGAAGTTAAAAAGTTGTTAACATCAATCAAAAGTTTGAATCTAATGTTTTTGTGATTGGTCAATTACAGATTTATCAATATTAATGATTAGGGTTACGCTGATACTCATTAGGGTTTAGGTTAGTCCTAGAGCCCATTTTGTATCTCTATTTATATGAGGTTAAACCCTCATTATTATTATCAAGTCATTATATATTATAACATGGTATCAGAACTCTAGGTTGAAAACATACTGCTAAACCCGCTGCCACCGACCTCCACCTCCGGCGACCTTCTAGTAATCGGAGGTGCCTTCAATATTTTTCTCTTTCCTCTTTCTTCTCATAGATAATAATACAGCCGCCGACACCAAACTAGAACTCCGTCATCGGCTACATCTACTGCCTCGTCTGCTACGGCGCCTCTCCTTGGATGGCCTCTTCTTCCATGGACATTCTTCGTCGGGCAACCTCGGATTTGCAGTCGTCTCTCTCTCCCTCTATCAAAATTGTAGTCGTCGATCTCATCAGAATTGGCTTTGTATGCCGCAGCTCGAGCTCTCTCTCTCTCTCTCTCTCTTTGCTCGCTGCTGTTCTCTGGATTCCTCTGCCGTCGGCTCCATGATCGTTTTCACGGCTCTCTTTTCTTCTTTAACGGAATCGCATCTGGCCACCGCTCTTCCTCTCTTCTTCTCCGACGAGCAGTCATTGTTAGCCGTCATCGTCAAAGCTCTGCCACTGTCACTGTTTTTCAATTATGTTTTTTTAATGTTAATTGGTTTATTTTCCCAGTTTAATCGGCTCCTCCCGATCAAGCTGCGGAAGGATATTAGTGATTAGGGTTAGGCTAATACCTGTTAGGGTTTCGGTTGGCTCATTAGGGTTTAGGTTAGGCCTAAAGTCCATTCTGTATCCCTATTTATATGAGGTTAAACTCTCATTATTATTATCAAATCATTCTATATTATAACAATCAATTCTATCTTCATGCAATACATTATGATCTCTGCAGTTCCATGAACTTCAATCAGCACAATTTAATTCCTCTCATTAAAACCTTATGATCTATTCATTCAAGAAAGCTGAAAAAAAAAATAATTAAAAAACCTTCCCAAGGAAAAGGAAGCAACATCAAAGGAGTCCATGATGATTGGAATGAATCTTGTTTTTTTTTTCCTAAAGGAAGTGGACAAGGAAGATCACAATCGCCATTGCAGGCTTAAAGTTGCACCGTTAAACTTTGATGGAATGACTTGGATAGGCAGGGATTGCTGCTTTTGTATAGTTCATTCCATTCTCGTTTAATTTTTGGGTTCTTTTTGTTATATATATGATTATAAAATTTCATTCCAAACTCATTTCATTACCAACTCAAATCCCCTTTGTCAAATCCATGCACTTCCAAATTGAAATTCTTTGGATTATCGTGATTATTATGTTAAAGGTTAAGTATAATCTCTTGATGTTGGTTTGTATCATGTGCCCTATTCTCATAATTAATAAGATTGTGTTGGGAGTAAATCACTAGTTACAAGAAGATCTTGTTTGTTAGTTGCAATGAGCGTCAGCAATGACATGTTCAATATTGGAGCACTGAAAGGCAAACCCCCACCACGTTTTAAGGTAATTACTTGTATAGTTAAACCCCAACCAAGGTGATCATTTGGGAATTAAACATTCAAAAAGGATTCGGGTCTCATATCCTTCAAAAAGCATTTGATTCTCTTATCCTTTCAAGATGTAAAATGTATAAACACAAGTCAAATATCAAAATATACTCTTTGATTATAATTGGAAATATATCTCTAAAACCAATTACAGTGTTTCTCACTCTTTTATCTGTATGTTCATAGCTCGAGAATACAGATATTTATACTCAAAATAAAGCAAACTAATTGGGGACAAATTGATTCTCCACAATCAATTTGTTCCCTGATTTATGTGATTGAACAGTAATCCCATTTAGGGACATAGGATTCCAACAATCACCCCCGAATCTCTAAGTCCTTCTAGAGACGTCTTTACTCCCGATCAAGCTCCTCATTTCTTTGAACTTGGTTCGAGCCAATGGTTTTGTGAGAATGTCCGCCTTTTGTTCTACACCAGGAATGTATTCAACCTCCACTTGTTCCTTTTCAACACAGTTACGAATGAAGTGAAACCTTGTGTGAATGTGTTTACTTCTTCCATGAAACACTGGATTCTTCGTTAGTTCGATAGCTGACTTGTTATCAATCCTAAGAACCACCTTATCTTGCGCCTTGTTCATGATTTCTCCTAGCAAATCTTGAAGCCATATTGCTTGACAAGCAGCCGCGGTGGCTGCCATGAACTCTGCCTCGCAAGATGATAAAGCAACGGTATCTTGCTTTTGCGAACACCAGGTTATCGGAGATGACCCATAGTAGAAAATGTGACCAGTTGTGCTTCTTCCGTCATCTGGATCAACATTGTGACTACTATCACTGTAACCAATAAGTCGTTTTTGTCCCATCCTCTCGTACTTGATTCTGTATCCTGTTGTTCCACGTAAGTACCTTAGAATGTGTTTGATTGCGTTACCATGTGATTCTCTTGGATTCTGCATATATCGGCTAATAACTCCAACCGCGTATGCCATATCGGGTCTTGTTTGCAAGAGATATCTAAGGCATCCCACCACCTTTCGATATTGTGTCGGGTTGATTTCGGGTTCATCTTCAGCCTTTGACAATTTTGTTCTTGGATCCATCGGAATGTGGGTCGGATTGCAATCATGTAAACCGGCTTCCTTCAGAATGCGTTGTGCATACGCTTCTTGGTTTATTGTAATCCCCGATCCATCTTGTTTGACTTCAATGCCCAGGTAGTAAGTTAATCTTCCAAGATCAGACATCTCGAAGTTCTTGGACATATCAAATTTGAACCTTTTGATCATGTTCAAATTTGTACCTGTAACAAATAAGTCATCAACATAAATTGCTAAAATTAGCAAGTTAGATCCTTCGTTCTTCCGGTACACCGATGGTTCTTTCATGCACTTGTGAAATTTCATTCCCCTCAAAATCCCATCAAGTTTCGTATTCCATGCTCTTGGTGCTTGTCTAAGGCCATATAACGCTTTTGAAAGACGATACACCTTGTGCTCTTCGCCTTTCCTTATGTAGCCTTCCGGTTGAAACACAAAAACAGTTTCCTTCAACTCCCCATGTAAGAAAGCTGTTTTGACATCCAAGTGGTGAAGTTCCCACCCATTAGTAGCGGCTAAGGCAATGAGAAACCTGATGGTTTCAATGCGAGCTACCGGAGCAAATACCTCTTGGAAATCAATACCAGGTTGTTGCACGTACCCTTTAGCAACCAACCTTGCCTTGTGTTTGTTTATGGTGCCATCTGCATTTTTCTTCAGCTTGTACACCCATTTGAGTCCAATTGCCTTCACCCCCATAGGCTTGTTCACGAGAGACCACGTATTATTCTTGTTAATTGAATTGATTTCCGCATTCATGGCTTTAACCCACTCTGGTTCTTTCTTCGCCTCTTCAACCGATACTGGTTCGTCACTGGTTGTTAGGAGAAGTTCTTCCAGGTTGTTAAGATTAAGCACATAATCTTGAAGTCGAATTGGAAGATTCCTTTGTCTCGTAGACCTTCGATGTTGGGTGTTGATTACTGGATTTGGTTGCTCATCTTCTTGAACCTGTACTCCGTCTTCAATTTCATGGTCTGATTCAATCGGTTCGGTATCGTTTCCTTGGTTGTTCGTTTCATTCTCAGGATATTCCCATGGAACTAAGAATGACCCTGGTTCTTCACTTTTGGTACTTGCTTCTTTGACCCAATCCCACCATTTTGTCTCGTCAAAAATAACGTCTCGACTTACAATTATTTTTTGTGTAGCCGGGTTAAAAAGCCGATAGGCTTTCGTGCCCGGTTCAGAACCAAGATGTACTAGTGGTCTTGATCTTGCATCCAACTTCTTGAGATTCACTGGTTCAACTTTCGCATATGCTAAACACCCAAAGATACGAACATTCTCTAGATTCGGTTTTCTTTTATACAACTTCTCGTAAGGAGTTGTATCACCAAGGACTCTTGTGTAAACACGGTTGATCAGATTTGTGGAGTGTTTTACCGCTTCTCCCCATAAGTTATTTGGAACATGCATTGCCTTCATGATACTTCGTGTCATGTCCATTAACGTTCGGTTTCTTCGTTCCACAATACCATTTTGTTGTGGTGAATATGGGGCGGTAAGATGGCGTTTGATTCCATTTATATCACAAAAAGAATTAAATTCGAGCGAAGTAAACTCACCTCCTCGATCACTTCGAAACACCTTCAAAGACTTTCCGAGCTCATTCTCCGCCAAAGCTTTGAATTTCTTGAAGTGTAAAAACACCTCACTTTTCTCTTTTAAGAGAAAAATCCACATATACCTTGAAAAATCATCAATTAATGTGAAAATGTACCGATTGTGACCTATCGTTGACGGTGTGATCGGACCGCATAAGTCACCGTGAACGAGCTCCAAAGGTTGTGTCGCTTTGTACATCGTCATTAATGGAAATGACTTTCTTGTTTGTTTGCCCACCAAACAAGATTCACATAATTGATTGTCACTGTCAAGGTGTGGTAACCCTTTGACGAGATTTTTCTTGGACATCTTTTTCAATGACTCGAAATTAATGTGCCCAAGTCTTGCATGCCAGCGCCATGTGTCTTCACTTAGTCTTGAATGAAGGCAATTCGGTTCACCAATAGTCAATTTTATTTTATAAAGTCGATTTGGAGATCTTTGTACCTTCATTAATAAGCAGTTGTAGGCATCGTGCATCGTCAAATAATTGTCTTTCATCCGAATATCGCATCCGCCTTCAGTTGCTTGTCCGAGACTGAAAATATTATTTTTCAGATCTGGAATGAAATAAATCTCCGTTATCAAACGTTGTTGGCCTGATTTTCCCTGGAAAATTCTGAGCCTTTTCCTTTGATCGCGACACTCGAATTATCGCCAAATTTTACTTTGCCGGTTATTCCTTCGTCGAGTTCGGAGAAATATGAGCGATTTCCCGTCATGTGATTACTCGCTCCGTTGTCCAAATACCACACATCATTTTCTTGTGAATTGTATTTGGATGGTATCACCTTTTCTTCGTTCAAAAATACGGTCTCGTGAATAAATACGGTTTCATCGGCATCTTCTTGTTCGGCAAAATTCATTTCTTGAAACTTTTGAATTCTTTCCGGACATTTTGACGCGTAGTGGCCCGATTTATCACATCGATAGCAGATAATTTTTGATAAATCCTTTTTCGCATTTTGATTTGGGCCAGAATTGGAATTGGGCTGATTTTTTTGTTTGTTTTTATTTGAATTGGACTTGGGCTTGTGGGAATTGGACCAAGACCCATTACTTGACCCGGATCCGCCTGAATTGGACCCACCCGACCCGGATCCGGCTCTTTGATTTAATCCGCTTCCTTTTCCCTTTCTTTCCCAGTTTGCGTCTTTGCTTCTATCGGATTCGGAGAACCT
The DNA here is from genome assembly GCA_023525715.1 of Cichorium intybus. NCBI lineage: Eukaryota > Viridiplantae > Streptophyta > Magnoliopsida > Asterales > Asteraceae > Cichorium > Cichorium intybus. The sequence continues at coordinate 5,231,036 of CM042010.1, forward strand.
CCCCCCGCTCCCTCCAATCGATCCGTAACCTCCAGTCGATCCTCCGCCGCTGCTGGATCTTCCGCCGCCGATCGTTCCTCCGCCGCCGGATCGTGCGAACATAGCCCTCCCTTGTTCATCTCCACCGTCTTCTCCTCGGATGCGCTCCTCATAAGCTTTCAGTCGGCCGACCACATCGTCGAAGCCGACGGTTTTCAGATCGAGCACCTGCTCGAGAGAGGCGACTAGGTGAATAAACCGACGAGGTATCACTTTCATAATCTTTTTTACTAATTTCGATTCTTCGATTGTCTCACCGAGAGATGCTGATTTCGTAGCTATCCCCGAAATTTTTCCGACAAACGAGTCTATTGACTCGGTTTCACTCATTTTCAACCGATCGAAATCGGTGGCTAGAGTTTGAAGCCGAGCTTCTTTTACCCGATCGGCTCCAATTTGGCGGGTCTTGATTGCATCCCAAAGAGATTTTGCGGAACTGACATCTCCAATTTGCATCACAAGGGCTTCGGGAATTGCTTGGTATATTAAACCTACTGTTAAGCAGTCCTTTTCTTCAGAAGTAGTTGTTCCAGGCTCAATTTCTGACCAAACTTTGTGTATACGCAGGACGACCTTCATGCGTAGAGCCCAGACAGTGTAATTTGTCTGGGTTAACATCGGACAAGTTACCGATGTGTTTCCGACTTCCTTGATTCTCATCGGAGGAGTAGCAGGTGGATCTTCTATATCTGACATCTTCTACTCGGACTGTCAGGTATAAAACCGCTCTGATACCAATTCAAGATGTAAAATGTATAAACACAAGTCAAATATCAAAATATACTCTTTGATTATAATTGGAAATATATCTCTAAAACCAATTACAGTGTTTCTCACTCTTTTATCTGTATGTTCATAGCTCGAGAATACAGATATTTATACTCAAAATAAAGCAAACTAATTGGGGACAAACTGATTCTCCACAATCAATTTGTTCCCTGATTTATGTGATTGAACAATAATCCCATTTAGGGACATAGGATTCCAACATCCTTCAACCTTAAGGTAGTATGTTATTCTATAAAATAATATGATACATCAGTATCATATTATTGTAATTTGTATACCATTAAATTAATAGGTTACATCACTTTGGATTATTACTTACAACATGATACATCAGTTTGGATTATTGACCCGATCCAAAGAAATAATATGGCAGAAGATTAAAGTCCCATACATACAATTTTTACCAAGAATTATATGTATTTTTCCGGTTGTTCTAACCAGAGAAATTAATTACCATTTCTTTTTTTGTCATCAAGCCAAACGAGAAATAGACTGTTGAACAGATTAGAATTTTTAAGTCATGTGATATTTAAAACTATGGAAAAAGTCCTTAAAACTTTGTCCATGAAAAATACATGCATGTTAATGATACTTAAAGGCAAACAATATGGCTTGGAGTTGGGCTTCAAAATAAAAGATTTTAGCTAGTTGGATAATCCTTATCGGATATCTTTTAGGAAAAATTGGATCGCTATTGTAATGATATAAAACCCATTGTCCCATTCTGAAGTGGAGTCGGTAGTTTTAGTGTAGCCAATGCTTTGGCCCATCGTATTTGTTTATTTTATATTGTTTTAATGAGGAGTCTAAGTCTGGGAAACATAAGTTAGTGAATTTTTATAATTAGTAGTCTTTTTGAGTTAGACATGGTATAACATAAAATGACAAAAGAAAATTAGAGGACAGGTTTATTAACATGCCACCTTATGGAGAGTTAACTAGAAACTAAAGAAACTAAGAGCGTCTAAGTGTAATTATATTGGATTTGAATTGGTTAGTAATTATCCCTTAATCTAAGTGATAAATAAACTAATTAAAATCAAGATAAACACAAGAAAATAAACCCTAAAAATTGACCTCAAAGTGATGTACGGCTCAATCCCTCCTTTTGCTCACGGCTCAAAGTTCCTCTAGGCCTCCCTTCTCCTTGGATGCTAGGGTTTTGTTTTTGCTAAAAAGAAAGAGCAAGGAGTTGTCTTTTGTTGCTGGATTATCGTTATTGGGTGTGACTACATCAGAGAGGTGCTATTTTGGACCTTCAAAGTCATCAAAACTAGGAATAAATCGGGTCTATTGTTTTATACAAGTGGTAATCATTGATCTTCTTTATGCGTTGTCTTTTGTTGCTAAAAGTTGCTAGAACGATATCTATGTTTGGCCATGATGATCAAGTTTTTGTTTTTATGCTTCTGTTTGATAAGTAACAGAAACAGATTTAGATTCAATATGCAAAACAATGAACATATTCGACAAGCCATACAAATTTAATATTTAATATTGGAGATTAGATGATTAAAAATAATTAGTCAAAAAAATTAAGTTGTAAAGGTTAAATAAATAAAGAAGTAAAATAGAATATTAATAAATAAAGTACGTTAATTAGATAAAACATAAGACTAAAAAAAGATTTAATATTTGTATTATTGACCGCAAAAATAATTCACCCAAACTATAATAAAAATATTTTTGAAATTGATTAATAATATTTAATCTCTTAAAAAACTGTGATGTTCTAAATAGTAAAACAAGTAACTTAAAAGTACATACAAAATGAAATGGATCAAGTGGATGATTTATTCAACAACTTTTTACATTTTTATCAATTAATATGACAGAGTATATTTTGATATAGATCATACAACTAATACAAGCTATATAGCCAATGGCGAATCCAGGAATTATTACTAAGGGGTGCATCTAAAAAAAAATTCCCGGATAGAAACCCTAGCTTGAACATCTTTTGGTAAACTTTTCTGATTTTGCTGCAATCTGTCCCTATTTTGTAAAAATCATAACTAATTCTAGAAAAGTCGTATGAGGTTGAGGTTGGTGCCAAAAGTTTCGTATTGGAGTTTAGTATCTTTGGTTAGTTGAGCCCGAAAGTTGAATGTGAACATAAGTAGTGTGAAAAGATCCATTTCTCACTGATCATTTTGGGTGAGTCTGTTTTGTGGTCATAACTTGTAAACATCATATCAAATCAAGGAAAAATCATTAGAAAAGGAATTATATATCCACGCGAAGCTAAGAGTATGAACTATATGATAGAGTTGCCCGAAAGTTGAGCCGGTGCAAGGGCACACCCTGGAACCCCCTTGAATCCGCCCATGTATATAGCCATGTTCCAAAGGTTAAATAAGTTACAGGCAAAAAGCTATATATTTTGAGACGAAAATAAAATCTGATAGCGTAACTTGTATAAGAAAATTATCACATAAATTTTCCTTTAACCGTATAACTCTTGATTAAAAAATTATCAAAAGCCAGTAGTTCGAATAAGAAAGATTTTCTTCCACTTGCTAGGAAAAGATTACATCACGAATGTTGTATATATATGTTAACTTGATTGATAGTTATAATTAATACTTTTGTAGAGAAAAATCAATAAGGAGCATAACAATAATAAATCAAGAAACCGATATCATCTATGATATTATTTTGTTTACGGTTAACGTACATGCATAAGATTGTAGCAAAACCCCACCTCATTTTTGTTAAAACTAGACGAAATCCCGCGCGTTGCGCAGGTTAATGTTTTGTAAGAAAAAATTTGTCATTAACGTTATCTATGAAATAATAATTCTCCCACAAAGTTGATATATAAACTTGTAACTACTTTGAACAATAAACATCTATTACAATTACAATGCTCAATGGTCATTACCCACGACTTGTGCTTGAATAAAGTTAAATATAATTCTCAAATTAGTGTTACTTCTATTGTGATTATTAACTAATTTAAATATTACTTGTTGTACCATATTTTTTATTTCAATCATAATAATTATTTAAAATAACAACCATTCTTTAAAGTTATGTGATATAAATTATAATTTATGTTACTATATATTATTATTATCGTCAATTAAGTTTAAAATAAGTTATTATTATTATTAAGTTGCTCTAGAAGACATTTAAAAACCAATTATTATTTATTTGTAATTATAGTACGTTGAATCATTATTAAAAGAACAATTAAAAAGTTGTGTGTGTTAAATCAATATAATATACATCTTTAATATATGATTAGTTACACCCACAATGATGAAACTCAATCAAACAATCATCTATGATATTTCAAAACAATATTATACACCTTTAATAAATTGTTAGTTAAATGCATTCAATATTTATTAATATTACAACCTTTTAAATTCCAAATAAAAGTTATTTAGCATTAAAATAGTACAATTAAGAGGTTTTTTCTACTTATGGTGTTTAATTGATACTTATGGTACTTAATTAAAGAGCATTAAAATATTTAAATTGTATTTGGTAAAATAAATAAATAATATGATAATCTAATGTATATTATTATGTTATATTTGAACATTTACAATTGAATATTTGTAACGCCAATAAAACTAACAATATGTTAGTTCTACGTATTTGAATTTTTTTTATTATAGATTATTATTGTATAATTGTTTCAAAGTAAAGTTTCAAATCATGTGTTCTAGAATATGATTATCGAATGAATGTGTGAGAAGTTATTTGACAGTAAGGAATTTGTAGGTCTTTAAAGTATTTCATTGTAGGAAATGTGTTTATATTCATTACTATATAATTAATCAACAATTTAAAAAAATATCATATCAGTTTTAAAAAACATTGGAGCTATTTGATTATATAAAAACCTACAAACTCATTATTATAAACATAATTATAATATTTATAAGTGTACATGTATTTATTTATTTATTTATATTAACGTATTCAAGAAGACTTTGTATTTTTATGAATTAAAATATTTGAGAAACACAAATGAGTTCTTCTCTAGTTATTACCATTTCTACATATACATTCATTGTTGCACACTATTTTTAAGCTTAAGCGTGTGTAACGTATATACATATGAGATGTATTCATTATCAACAAATGATTAGAATGTAATAGAAAAAAATACAAACTTATAATTACGATTTAATAATTACAATATATTTTCATTTTTATATATATTTTTTATATTATATTAAAATTGGACATCTTTTTGATTAAAATATTTGAGAAACACAAATGAGTTCTTCTCTAGTTATTACCATTTCTACATATACATTCATTGTTGCACACTATTTTTAAGCTTAAGCGTGTGTAACGTATATACATATGAGATGTATTCATTATCAACAAATGATTAGAATGTAATAGAAAAAAATACAAACTTATAATTACGATTTAATAATTACAATATATTTTCATTTTTATATGTATTTTTTATATTATGTTGTCATATTACTACAATTATATATATATATATATATATATATATATATATATATATATATATATATATATATATATATATGTGTGTGTGTGTGTGTGTGTGTGTGTGTGTGTATGTGTGTGTGTGAGTAAAATATTCATCAATAAAATAATTATATTTTTCTAATTATATTAGTTACACACCCGACGACGAAACTCAATCAAACAATTATATAGGATATTACAAAATAAGAACAAACATCTTCAACATATTGTAATAAATAAATTGAAATATAATCATTTTTTCTCTTGGATCTAAATGTATAATATAAACATTTTATTGAAATATTCATCAAAAAAATAATTCTACTTTTCTCGTTATATTAGTTACACACCCTACGACGAAATCCAATCAAACAATTATATAGGATATTACAAAAATAAGAACATACATTGTTGACATATTGTAACAAATAAATTGAAATATAAACATTTTTTTCTCTTGGATCTAAATGTATAACATAAAAATATTATTGAAATCTAAAGAAAGTAGAAGCAAAAAAGAAGTGAATACAAATTGAACAAAATAATAACTTAAATAAGTTATAGCATTTTAAAATCTTGATTGGCATACCCATCTTTAGTTCTTCCCAATACACAACATTAGATGATTGTAGATTTCTTGCATCTTCTTTTCCATCTTCATACACTTTAGATAACAACAACAAAAATATAAGAAGAAAATACATGCAACAAAACATGAAAATAATGTACTTATATAGGAAAAATGTTTCATTAACTAAACAATTTAGTGGAAGAAGTTGAAAAGGTGGAAGTTTCAAATGAATATGGTGCAAGAATGAGACCTATCTTGAACCATATCATTTGGATGGCTTCTATTATAAGAGTTATATAGTTATATAGATATAGATATAGATTATAGATATGGTTTTTTTTTTAACAAAAAGAAATTGAATGTATATCAAAATTCATAAATTTTTGTCTTCTATAAATAAACATCAATAATAATATATATAAAAAACAGACATTTTGAAATTTTATTTTTCAAAATCACATGTTAATTATATTGCATCTAATTTTATTCTGAAAAGTTGGTTCACATGTAAAGTGTCATGTCATTGTACTTGTTTTTTTTTCTAACAATTGTTAGTTATTCATTAACTACTTATTAACATGTAAACTTTTTTATAGTCAACATTCAATGCAAATAGTCATTTGTATAAGAATGGTACAATACCTAACAATTTATTTGTTTAAATGATCGTCATTCACAAGTAAATCATAAATAAGAATGATATATGTGAATGATCATTAATCTAGGGATACTGAATTTATATGTGAAATCGAATGAATATTCATGTTCATGTGTAAATCTAAATAAATTTACATGTAAATTTAAATAAATTCATTTATAATTTTTACTGGTCCAACCTTTTAATCATGCATGAATTACCTGAGTTTCACAAGTGAATTTAATCAGATTCACACTCGTATTCACACGTAAATTTAATCAACTACACGTGACAATACCATATGGTTAAATCTTTGATCTAAAAAAGTACACACCTATATGTAGAAATTTACTCAATTTTACTTATACATGTTAATGATTAATTACTGACTTATCAATCATGTGGAAAAAACTAGTATACTTAGCATTTATATGTGAATTAAAAAGGTGTGAAATTAGATGTTGTTCAAAATCATATGTGAATTTGAACGATCTGAAATGTAAAATAATTAAATATTAATATAGATCTATCTTTATATAAGGAAAAAATTATAAAATTTGATATACTTTGTTTTTCTTTCAATTTAAAGATAAGCCCGAAAAAAAAAAGAACAAAAGGAGTTTTATGGTCCCTGTATTTGTTATTTTTATGTGGTTTTGGTCCAAAAATGTTTCGTGGTGCATCATTGGTCCAAAATTGGATATTTCTTGTGTTTTGGTCTCCTGCCATCTTCAAAAGACGATTATACCTTTTATACTTGTTTTTTCATTTTTATACTATTAATTTTAATGATTTTAAATAATTAAAAATAAAAAAGGCCCACCCTCTCTCTGTCTCCTCTCTCTCTCTCTCTCTTTCTCTCTCTTTCAGCATTTGAGAAAAGATATATAGAAACCCTTCATCGTCTTTTGTTACTCCTCATCACGTCCTCCTCCATCAAGATGATCTCCTCCGCTGCACCGTCACAACCTTTGCTCGAAGAATCGTTCCAGAACTTGATGAACAACACCAACCTACTCGGTAATCAAGAACATGAAAACTTCATGTAGTTTCTTGATTAATAGCAAACACCATAAAAAGGAGAAATCTACAGTTCCTAAAACTCCAACCACTTCTTCAAGTATTGGTTTTCATTTAAGATTTCATTTTGTTTCAATCAAGAATTGAAAAGAGGAATCAGAACCCTGAAAAACCCAATTCGAATATCCATAATTCATCCAAACTAGATTGAGCCCGTGCTTCGCACGGGCTGGACTGAAACCTGATACGTATGTTTATTATTCTGTTACTTTTTTGTACGGTGTAAGTTTTTTTTATTGGTATCTTTTATACAATGCTATCATATAAATATTTTTTTTACTGAAAACGCATAGGATAAAAAGGCATGCACGATATTTCAAACGAAAAAAGAATAAGGAGGAATATTCTAGTTCTTATTTAATCTGGAAAAGTATATTTGAAACTCAGTCTCATTAATTTCTTGTATTGACTTGTGCTCTTTACAAAAAGTATTTTACAGACTACTTTAGACCCGTGCTTCGCACGGGTGTGGTTAGATCTTGATAAGTGGGTTGGACGGATTGTGGGTTTCATCAGACAAAACACACAAATTATTGGAATGAATAACTTCAAACCAATTTTGATTCAATCCTAGTAAACACTTAATTTACCTTGATGATACAGAGATTTCAGTAGCCACATGATAATAGTGTTTTGGCGTCCCTTATTTAACCCTTAAAAAGTCTGTTATTTAGATGTTTTACATAAATTATCACATAATCCTACTCATGTGGTGATTCAAGGGATGAAGTAGCTCACTTTTGTTGTCTTCAGCAATGCTAACCTCTGTTGATGATGTCCCAGTCTCTCACTTTCTGAAGAACTGAATGGTCAACAGAAGTTACCAATACTATCCATGTAGTCATGTAATTTTATCTATAGTGATTTTATCATTATATTTATTTTACACTCTAAAAGACATAACCATTTTCCCGCTTACCAAGTACATAGGAAGAATGAAAGTACGTTTCTATAATTGGGCAGTTTGAACTTCGAAGCATACCGATTTTCGGGCTATTTCTCTTGCAACCAAAGTTTTACAGAGGTCAACTTCTTCAGTGCAGTCAACCCTCCCCATAATGATACGCCCATCTACTTCAGGAGCGTGTCTGGGAACACAAACATAAGTCAGAAAGTGATAAAAAGAAATGAGTTACGATTTTGTGACATACGTTCTAGAAATTTTGTTAATCTTTAAAAGATGTTTGTTCTTTGGATATGAATTTGCCAAAAATTCAAAAGATATTTGCTTCAATAAAAAAATTAGCATCGTAGTAGAAACAAACAAACGACAAATTTTCTTTTAGCTTCAACCAATTACATTAAAACTCTACCCACTTGCATAATCTATTTTTTTTCCAATTTCAAACACACTAACGCCATAATAGTAAAAGTCAAAGTGGAATGTTATAATAAAAAAACCAACCAAATTGCGTTGCTATTTTCTACATTTAATCTTTATTAGAACCCATCGTGTTACAATAATGTCATGTTTTTGTAGTTGGTTTCAATGCAAGAAATAGCAACGTACTAATGTGTTGACACTTGCATGAAAAGCAAAAAGTTGATGAACCTTTGATCAGTCTAGTTTCATCAATAAGTGTAGACTGATGTTAGAAGCTTTTACTCCTTTCACATAAGGAGATGAATGCTCAGGCACTACAAAAATTAAAGTAAATCACAAAAAGCTAACATCAACAATACCCACAGAGTAAATTTCTTCAATTAGAACAATTTCTATATAAACTGGTGATTTTCTGTTAACAGTCATTTTGAAAATTGCATAATAGCAATGTACCGCAGTAAGTGTCCCGACCAAGTAACGAAGAAACAGTATTTCTAGCAAGTTCTCTGTTCAGGAACGTGGAAATTAAGCATCAAATCCTTGGAAATCACAAAATACTTTTCCTGATAATCACTTTTCTGGTATATTTACTACAGGAGTTAAAGTTTGGAGGTTAAAACCACATATCATGCTTATCAGAAACGGTGACCAATTATACTCCCAACAACATTCTAAAGAACTTAATTTGCAAAATTAGAAAAATAAACGATACCTATTCTCATTTGAATCTGGTACGATACAAAAGAACTTCCCTGTAACAGTTAATCCAGCTCATGAGCATAAAATTAATCCAGGTATCAACTCACCCATTACCTGCAAAATAAAAAAACGTAGATCAATAAAATACATTTAGAGACATACATCATCAAACACATATTATAAGAGAAAGAAACCGAGGAGTCCATTCTCATATCAAACATTTTTAAATTGTTGTAATACATCTTTTCTATAATCATATTTTTAAAATATTAAAATTCAATCACATTTATAAAATTCAATTTACTTACAGCATGATACGCATATGACGATTTCCCTTGACGTTCAAAATGTTTCACTCAATTGGTCCCCATTCTTCAACTTCGAAGCAATTCCCAAGTGCAGATTTATACAACTAACATTATTAAATCGAAAGCTCAAATCTTTCTTCCAAAACTCCATTAAACAAAGAAGAAAACAATTAACCCTTTTTTGGATAAAAAGATAAAACTTACCTTAGTCGTATCTGTCAAAAGCTCACTACGTACAGGATACGATGCGTAAAACTGATCACCTCTCGAAAATCCAGATCTTGTTCTGAAATCAACAGGGGAAAAGAAACCTATCTCGGGAACTTGCGGTGGGAGAAAACCCAGAACAACCATCGGCGGCCATGGTGAGAGGAGGGTGAAATGGTCTCAAAAGCTCCATTAATTGCAAAAACACACTTGAATCCAATCGTCACAAACTCTGATCTTTCTTCGTAGGTTCCGTTAATGTCAGTGAAAACCCGTGGAGGAATTTCCCACCAGTAAAGTGAGATTTGAGGGAATTATTTGGGTATTTGTTAGGTGGGTCGTCTACTGCTTTTCGAGAAGCAAAAAATCCCAAAACCTAACGGGGTCAAATAAACCTTCGATAGAGGGAGAATTGCAGAAGGAAGATGAAGATGATGATTGAGACATACAAATTGTATTGGTTCCTAATTTTTTTTCCTAACTTTATTACTAACCATTTGAAAAGATGACAAGTGTAAAATTAATAATATTTTAATCCACTTGTCATCATTTCAAATGGTTAGGAATAAAGTTAGGAACAAAAATTAGGAACCAATACAATTTCTCTTGAGACATTGATTGTAGGTGGAGGAGACTTTACACGGCTTGAGGGAAGAGAGGAGGTGTCATCAAGAGGGAGCGCGGCTAAAAGAAACCTGTTGGAACGTGATTCGCGGAAATAAACCCATCCTCCTTAAAAACCGGAAACCCCCTACCCCCCAAAACCTTCTAGAAAACCCCTTGCAATTCATTATATAATAATAATCATTTGGGTATTCTAAAATCAAAAAACCCAATTTGAATATCTCTCTCTTTCTAATATATCAGGTATCTCCTGAAAAACGATGGTGATGAGCTTTATGATCTCCAGAAAAAGACAATAAACAGGTCAACCATCTTTTTGTGATTTCAAGATCTGATTCTCATATATGATGAAGATAGATGATTTTAAACCCATAAAATATTGAGGCACTTGAAAAGGAATTCAAAATCAGGTAAAACATCTACAACAACATCGCACTTGTCAAGAATTCAAAAGAGTATTTCTGAAGATCTTTGTCCGATTGCAACTATCATGTTTTGAGGACGCGATTAGGAAGCAAAGCTGAGAGAGATAAGAACCGGAAAGAAGAAAAATTTGGGTTTATGGGTTGGAAGAATTATTGTTGTTGTTGGTTAGGAAAGCATACAAAACGAAGTCGTTTCTCCATCTCCTCCGTTCTTCTCTAAATCGTGACTGTGGGCAAGAGAGGAGGGTGTTTATGGGTGGTGATTGATATATGTAAAGGTGTCAATTAAAAAGTGAAGGTGGGTCGACGATTGGAAATCGAATTCTGGGAAGTACATGGGGTGTAGATGAAAGAGGGGGTTGGGGTGGATGCTTAGGAGCGGGGTGGGATTTTATTTTGGTTTATTTTAATTTAATGAATATTAAATAGAAGTTAAAAAGGAAAATTTTAAAGAGCATATTAGTCATTTCAAGACGAATGTATCAACCACATAGACCAAGATTACAAAAAAAATATATCTAAAATTGGACCATTGATGCAAGTTCAAAACTTTTTAGACCAAAAATACATAAAAATGACAAACACATAAACCATATTTGCAATTTTGTCTTTTAAAAATGATGATCCCATTAGTTCTTTATTTCTCTGTTAGGTTTCTTATTATTGAACCTAACCTATTTTTTATAGTGAGCGATAATAAGCTAAAAGGAGTAGCTAAATGTTTCTCTAGACTTGGACTTGAGAATAAAAAGTTTTAAGAATAGGAAGTTTTAAATCCATTACAACCAGCCCACAGATAATACACATATATATACTAGCCCGTTGCAGACCCACACAAAATGATGTATGATAAATAATGTTATAAACGATGAGTAATCCAATAGTCTTTCGACTCTTTTCCATAATTTAAATTTCATTAGTGCATATTTAGTGTTTATATTATGTTAAAAATAATATTTGCAAGAATTTTTCAAATGAATGAGTTTGGATACAACATTGCTTGTTACACTTCAATCGTTTTTTGGTCGAGAGCTGTGTATCTCCATCTTTCTTTCTCGACAAAATCAGCATCCAAGAAACGAGCTATGAACGCCCATAATCTATAAACATCTTCAAAGTTCGCCAAAAACGTGATGGCTGCAGTCACCACCGCTATCTCCTGCCCCCCTTTCGTCTTCTTCGCACCACCGGCAGCCATCACTTTCTCCTTTTCATCGGCATATTTGTCTGCAAACCATATCTGGTGCAGGAACCCTTGGCTCAGAGAGATGTTGTTTCGATCGGAAAGCTTTTGCACGAGCGCCGGCTCGACCTTTTCACCTTTCCAATCGTAAACGTTAAAAGCTAACGCGGGTCCGCGATCAAATCTGATTCTTGGACCGTAGATTTGGACCAACGGTGTCTTGGTTTCAGTGTTGGGATGCTCTAATTTTGTGAGGGCGTTTGTTAGCCAATTTATCAAACACCTGGTGCGCGTACTGATTAGCATCAATCCTAACGAATCAACATGATCTAATCCCCTATACTCGATCTCTAAACTTTTGTTCTTTTGGTCATGGATCACAATCTGATTCGGGGTTTGGAAACTTTGTTTTTTCTCTTGATGTTGTTGAAGCTCTAAATCCGAACCAGATGAAATTTCCTCGTCTGGTTGAAACGATGAGTTCTTAGCAGGAACAAGAGTTGCAATCCCCACAGACGTTGAATCGTCCATGATCGGTAGGATCGATTTCTTGACAAACAAGCATCCAAACCCAGTTGGGTTTTCCCCAAACACCTTGTAGAAAGAGCAAATGAGGAAATCAGGTCGAAAGAGTGATAACCCGAAGCTATCCATATCTTTTGGACCCAATGCACAAGCATCAAGTAACACATGCCACCCGTTTTCCTGCGCCATGCTCATCCATTGATACGAGTAACTAGCTCCAGTGGTTCGAGATTGAAGAGGGAACACGAACAAACCCCTCGCTTTCTTCTTCTTCCTCTTCCTCTCCACCAATTTTCTTAATCTCGCAGAATGAATCCTCATTCTGGGCCACTTGAATTCCGCTGACATGATCTTCGCTCCTCTTTTCTCGGAAGCACTAACCATGGCGTCAACAGCCTCGCTCTTATAATCATAAACCGTCAACAGCTTCCGACTCGTTTGAAAAGGATAAGCTTCCGACACGATCTGAAAAGCCGAAGACTTATTCGAAGTGAAAACCATAGTATAATCCTCACCGGAAACGTTCATAAACTCCATGATCCTCTTTCTCACCGACGCCTCAAATTTCGACCCTTCCCCACCATGAAGCAACTGTGATTTAAGATTCACAGACTTGTAAATCGTACTAAAAAACGGAAAATCAGAGTGTAGATCGCTTGAAGAAGGTGAAAGCGGGTGGTGTGTCTGAAGCTGCAAATGCGAGAAAAGTCCGATGCCGATGTAATCAAGGCATATACGGTTGGAAAGCGAGAGATGATAGTATTCTAATCCTCTCATCCGGTCAACTCGGGCAGTATCGGAATACTTGGGATACGTTCGGGTGAAAGTGGAGAGTGCTTCTTTGAAAGAAGGAAGGGATTCATGATCGGTGAAATGGGTGTTTGCGAAGAAAGAGGTAGTGGTTGTGTTGGCGAAGTTTTTCCGACAAGCTGATGATGTGCTGGTGCGTTTCTCAGTGGTGGTGGTGGTGGTGGTAGTTGGGAGGGCGAAGAGGAGGGGGTTGGAGCAGCAACCATTGGAGCAAACTTGTTCCACTTCCTTGAAGCAAGGTGAGTACATAGCCATAGCGGCGGGGTTGATGAACGGAGTTAGATGATGGATTGCAGGTTATTTATAACTGGTGATGATGTTTGATGGGACGTGGTAATGATTGTTTGAACAGGTCGTCTTCTCGTGCATAGACTTTTTCTTTAAGTTGTGCGGATTCAAACCATGATGGATACTCAAGCCGGTCAAGTGATAATATTTGTTTAAATGATTTTGTTTGCAAATGAGTCATAGTTCAGTCACATTTGTGTAAAGTTCGATTTTGTCAAGGTATTGTTGTAACTGAATCAGGTTGGTGTTATGAAACAGTAAAAAACTTATTGGAGACAATAAAAGATTGATATTGCTTTGAAGACAATAATTTAGATTTAAAAGAGAAGGTTAAGTAGATATAATATATGTACATTTTTTCCCACACATATTATACGAGACTCGTACACATGTCTTATGTTTTTTCATTTGGGATACTTTTACCCCACCCTATTAAATCATAGGTAAACGATGAAAATGTATTAGAATATAATAATATGATTATTTTAATAACTATTCTATTTTGATGCGAATTTTTATTGAACGAATTTTTAAATGGATGACATTTACGTACAATTAGTTGAAAAGCATAAGCGATATGTATATGTTATCTATCAATTCTGAAACGAAGAATGAACAAACAAACATAACAAAACATGTTTAATAGGGGTATAACCTATAAATAGGACACATATTTATACAAACTTTTTCCATCTAGGTTATAGTTTTTTTTTCTCGGTTGGGTCACGAGGACCGGCTTCTCTTGCGAAACAATTCCATTTTAGCCAAAAAGTCATAAAAGCAATGTACTCTTAATGGCTATTATTATTATTATAAGACTAATTTTTGTTATTTCAGAGTCTTTAAGAAGGGTGTTTGGGAATGCTTATAAAATCAGTTTATTGACTTTTTAGTTTTTTAGAAAAGTTAATAAGCTATAAGTAAATAAGCAGTTTTTAATAAGGGCCTCCTTTTATAGTTTATGACTTTTCTAAAAAACTAACAATAAGCTGATTTATAAGCACATCCAAACACTCCCTTAATGACCATATCCATCTTTGGCCTTCGTCCTTTCAGCGTACCACTGTTTTCATATCGCCCACACACCATGGTCGACGACAACAATAAGCCACCCATAGTCAGCTTAAATTGTTAGATTAAAAGTTAAATTTCCTAATATAGGTGTTAGTTTAATGGCTTTTGTCTAAGACCCCAAAACTCCCATTGAATGTATTAAAAGTGAATATTGATGTATCATATTACTTATATGAACTCTTTTAATTTTCATTTTTTTGGAATTGATAGATTGTACAGGTCTAAGAGGCTATCTCGCGACTTGATGGACCATTTATGATGTCGCATAAAAATTGGAAATGAACCTCGATACATAGTTTACGACTTATCAAGTGACTTGTGCAAGTTGCGCAGTGGATTAGATGATGTGGCACATTGCATGAAAGTCACATAGAGAATTCCTTTGCGAGGGGTTAATGAACAATGCAACTTGGCTACTTAATTTGCAAATCTTGTAGAGCTAATTGTCACGAACTTGTCACTAGAACCTCACTCTGTGATGCTTAGTCTTCAAACTATGTTATCCCTATTGTAAAGTAAAATAGGTCAGAAAGAGCATGGTACCTTTTATTATGAAAATCAATAACTCAATAATAGATGCGGAAGATCTCATCACATAAAATGAACAACTCATAAAGGATATCATAAAATCTGAAAAATGGTGTTCTCAACAAAACTCAAAGACGATTTTAAACAAATAAAAATGTATGCATTATCAACCATATAAAGAAAGAACATGGATTCTTTTAGTCTTGATACAACTTTGATTACATGTGACGCATATCAAGAATAACATGTTCCTCTTGAAAAGCCTAATGGTGAGCCTTGGGTTAGATTAAGATAAGATATGTATTAGCTCAAATATAATCTTTTAAACACCTCAGTAGGCATATGGTGTAATATAACTATATAAGTTGTAAAGGAAATGCATGTGGTATTATGTCCAAAACCTAAGTTATTGAATCTTATCTAGTGCTCCAACCTTGGAAATCATAGGCATACATAACTTTTGTATACTTCCTCCATTTGTGTAAGCCTAAAAGATTTCTCTCAAGGATAGCTAGCTTGATTGTGACTTGGATTATGATTGTATAAAATGTCAATACTAAAGCCGAAAGTCTTTGCCCAATACTCGTAGTTAGTATCTTGACTGCACATAATCAACTCATACCCCATTCCCATATGAAAACTGAAAATAACTCTTTTGAATAACCATAAGTAACTTGTGGTGTTTTAAATATCATGCTCATATGCCATTCACATGTAGGTCTCTCTCTTTCATCAATGTCGTGTATCCCATAAATCAACTCATTATTCCTACCCTTGAAAGTACATATATATATCTCAAACCTTGAACACCGTTCCCTTTACAAAAATTGCATGGCTTTCGATGTGTTTATTATCCTTAATCCCACAAACTTAACCTTGTTCCCAACCTTGTATTTTTTTCGCTATTCAATCACTCAAACGCCTACCATGTTCTTTATGCCACCATGAACAAGATCTAGGCCTCTCATTATGTAAGATTTCAAAAACATTTTCTTTCATTCTACTTCCATAAATTCAGCCTCCTTGTCTTCAATTGTGTCTTTTGCTATATGGTGCCCCCTTACACTTTAGTTGCTCTCTTCAACTTCCTCAACTGAACCAATCACATATTATCCTTCCATTAGCCCAATATTTTTCCTTCCATTACCAAAAACTAGACCCATCCTTCTCATCCCCATGCATCTGAACTTTACATTTCTCCTTCTCATCCCACACCCACCCTTATTCCTCAAATCCACCCTAAAACATTATTGGATGATCCAAAACAATATTTACAACAACAACTATACCACCTCAATGCAAAATGTCTCTTGTTGTATCCAATAAGCATGAACTCTTGTGCATGCCCTAAAGCATCCCTAATGGTGTCATGCCATAATAGAATAATATAACACTTTTCCTTGTAAACAAGTTTACCATATCAAATACAATCTTGAGGGATCAATTAAGTGTTTTAAGCGGGTGTCGTTTCCAAATGTATGCATCAAATACCTACCATGGACTTTAGCATCGTAGTTAAGTCGACTACCTTACAACCCTTTCTTTCTCTTGCAATTTATCAGGGTTGGACTTTTTTCCAACTTGATATCAATAATGTCTTTCTCCATGCATCATTACCGAGGATGCATACATGTCTCAACCTCCTAGATTCTCTTACCAAAACAATCCACATATGCTTACAATTTTATGTAACAATTTATGGTTTTCAGAAGTGATGCGTTTCTTTATTGATATAGTTTTCACCGCACAATATCACATCCATATCTATTCTATTACAAAATGGTACCCTTCCATTCCTCCTACTCATCTATGTCACAAATATAATTGTTATTTGAGCATCTCTTACCCACATCATCACTTCCATATGCACTCTTGCACAAAGTTTCTCTTTAAAGATCTTGGTCCTCAATCATACATATTAAGCATTGAATTTTTACCTACTCCCCCAGGTAATCAAACAAAATACATTAATGATCTTCTGGTCCCTCTAACATGCTCAATATTAATCCCATTTGTAGTCCTATAGTGTCCTCTCCCATACTTATCCTCATAATTTTTCTGTTAATATTAGACCTGACAATTTGATACACGGTACAATTGGCATGACACAAACACAACACGTGTTTTTTATGTTTGGGTTTTGAAAATTCATGTTTCGTGTTTATGCGTGTCGACACGTATTTCAAATGTGTGTTGCGTGTCTTACACGGGTAAGACACGAATTTTCTCGTTTAAACACGGATAAAAAACAGGTGATACATAACATGTTTAGTCTTAATGCTAGTGTAATGTTCTACATTAATTACCCCTGACAGTTAATAGTTATTATCGTCATCTAAAATGTAGTCTTTCAATAACCTTAAAATAGTGTTTTACAATACAATGAGGAGTCTAGTTCGGTTTAATGTTCGAAATCCATTACGGTTATCGATTAGTAATTAGTTGTTTTAAAATGTTTTGTGAATGTAGTTGGTAGTTTGAACTTTGGATTAATATATTTTAACATGTTGGGTTTTGCTTCGTTTATGATGATTTTTTATAAATTGGCATCTAAATTCGTGTATAAATTCATTTAGATTCATGTTTCAGTGTTTCGCAGTTAAAAATGTGTTGTATACGTGTCGTGTCACATGTTATATGGATTTATTATGTCCGTGTTTGTGTTTAATATCCAGATACGTATTAAATTTGTGTCGTGTAAAATTTGTGTTTGATCCATGACGCCACAGCCGACAAGGAGACAAGAATTTTCAAGTCTAGTTAATGTTTATTGAATTGTTACTTTAACATTCCACTTTCCACACAACTTTACCATTTAAGTCCTACAACACATTGAACTCTACAAAGTTCAATAAAATATATAGAGAAAACTGCAAAATTGGTCCCTGTGGTTTGGTGTTTATTGTGGTTTTGGCCCAAACCTTTGCGTTTTTGTATGGATGGTCCTTTTTCAGAGGTTTCTATGTGAAAATGGTCCCTGTCCATCTTGAAAAGTCTATTTTGCCCTTTTAATCTATTTCTCCTATTAATTTTATTTTTTAACTGATTTATTAAATAAAAAATAAAAACAAATAAGACCCCACCTATCGGTATCCCCCTCCCCCCTCCCCCCTTCTCTCTCTCTCTCTCTCTCTCTCTCTCTCTCTCTCTCTCTCTCTCTCTCTCTCTCTCTCTCCTCTTTTCTATCCCCTCGTCTGATAACAGATCCGGCCATCAAAGGATTCACTATTAGTGCTTGGTGATGGAGGTTGATCTGATTCCATTTGTATAATCTCTGTGATGCTGTGGATGAGATGATTCTTGAGTTTCCGATCATCTTTCTGGATGTTTTTATAACTGTATGTGATGATGCACCGATACATAAGACATAACTAGGGTAGAATGTGAGAAAATCGGCAGGATTCTGGTGGCGAGGTCAGAGTAAACAAGGCTGATTCCAGGTACGTAAACGATCACCAAGGTTATCCCAAGTTCAGAAACCATTTCTCTTATTGAAAGTTTAGTCAATTCGAGGAATGAAGAGCTTCGCTGACGTCAGAAGCCGGTGGAATCCTTGCGGTGGTGGAAAATGTCAAGAGCAGGTCCCCTCAAGAGTGCTTCGTTCATCACTTAAACCTGTATATTTGTTTCGACCCAGATTACAAATTCGGTTTCAACCCAGATTTCAGATATGGTTCTAGGGTAGCTTCGTGTTTCCAGATTTCATATCGATACATTCAATCCTATGGGCGTATCTGTTAGTTCGATGAGGGGGAGGAGCTTAGATCTGTACCTTTCAAACCTCAAGATTCCTATGGGCAAAACGACGACACCACGTCATTGTCCTGATTTTATGGATCTAGATATGGTAGTTGGAACTTATTCGAAGATGGTGCTGAAGGAGCTGGCGATCGTGCTGAAAGAGCTGGTGATGGCGATGGATGAGGCGACGATAGGGTAAGACCGGTGGAACAAGGTGGAGGTTGAAGGAGATGGGTATTAAGATTATTGAGAGAGGAATGAGAAAAGTGATGGAGAGAGAGAGAGAGAGAGAGAGAGAGAGAGAGAGAGAGAGAGAGAGAGGTGGGGTGGGGTCGGATTGGTGTGGTAGGGGAATTCAATTTTATTTTTTACTTTTATTTAATAAAACTGATGGTTATTTAAAAATAATAGAAAAAAGAAATTAAAAGGGCAAAATAGACTTTTCAAGTTGGACAGGGACCATTTCCACATAGAAACCTCTGAAAAAGGACTATCCATACAAAAGTGTAAAGGTTTGGGTCAAAACCACAATAAACACCAAACCACAGGGACCAATTTTACAGTTTTCTCAAATATATATTAAGAAGAATAAAAAAAATATGAACAGTTCAATGGTCATTGAGCTTCAAATTCATCTAATGTCACGTCCTACTATTGTCGAATTTAGTTCATTGAGTGTCAATCAAAATAGTTTACCTCATTCAACTATTTCATTAAACAATACATTATGGATATTTAAAAAACTATTTAATAATATTTAATCAAATATTGTGTACATTCTTGGACACATAAACCTTAAACCTTAGGTGTTTAAGTTTATTTATACGAACTAAAAATTTCAGCAAATATAGATTTCACGCCTGCATATTGATTCAAATAATTGCGACAGCTAAAAGTAACATTGTAATTTATAAATTCCCAAAAATAGTAATTTTGAAAAACTTTAATATCATGTTCTTATTTTTGAAGTATGTTTGTTTTCGAAGTTAAAATAAATACAATACTTGCAAACGTTTATGGCTGGTTTTATATTTTTATAAATAAAAGTTAAAGTAAATCAAGTAGTTTATAGCTGTTTTTATTATTTTGAAAAAGTGAATAAAGAGGAAAGTAAACAAAAAACACGATACGCTGGCTTTAATGAGAGTGGACAACTTAGCTGCGAAGGAATTCGTTATAATGAGAATGGGACAATTGGAAGTGGAACCACAGTAGCTTACCTTTTTCTCATTAATTGCTTTAAAGCGCGGAGCGTCCATACATAATATTATTGCCATCTTTGCGGTTTAATAAAAAATGATAATTCTATTATGAGGAATAGAATTAAATAAAACAAGTTATCTTTGTTAAAAGAGATATCATAACCAGTTAATGCAGGTTCATAACTAGAAGGTCTCAAAAGGGAAATTGAAACTATCCATATACTAATGCTTGGAGAATAATGACAATCGTATCAAGTAAAGAAGGAATCCATTTAGTAACTTCAATTCATAGCTCATGATGGCTTCAACGGGTGCTCGTGTTTTGTTTCTAACGAACAAGTCCAAATTGCCTAGGTTCAATTTCCTGCTTTTTCTAAATCCATGCACATTATTACAAATGTGAGCTCTAAAAACTGCGTAAATAACTAGGATTTAGATGAAAATTTATACAATTTGATCATATATATAGACTATAGTGCTAAGTATATAGTTACCTTTCATGACTCCCCAACATTGCTTTGTTTCAGCTCAAACAGGTATAGAGGACGAATCCTCTTCGAGTGCCCTACCTCACCATAATGGTAATAGTCGGCATTCTTTGCGGGATTTTCATTCTTCTTTTTAGGTCAAATAATTTTTTTCCCCTTATTCCATGGAGCACGGTCTTTTCGTTCAACAATTTGCATAAGGTGGAACTTTGATCTGGGATTCTCCTAGTTACTCCAAAACTCCGTTTAGCTTTTTGTTAAAACATTTTCTCTTGATAGTTCCAAATGGTTTACAAGGTTCCAATTCCTTCAGGGGGTTGGGGATCATGCTAGAAACCATAAAGGCTCCAATTTCATGTTGCTCATTATACATTTTAAGCCATGATTTATGTCGTGATCGGGTGCTCTACCATATATATTGTAGTAAATAAAATGGTTTCTCAAGAACATCTAACTTATATCCAGTCTAAGGACAATCCTCAATGTACGATATCAATAATAAAAAATAATAAAAAAAAAAAAGTTAGCACTGTTCATTTTCTTGTTCTCCAACAACGAAGTGATTGAAATTTTGTTACAAAAAGGGAATAAAAGTTTAGTATTTTCAATATTTGTCCTATATAAATTAATCACCCTTATACTTTTTTTTGGAATATTAATTTTATAAAGGCAAATATCTATATTAAAGTTTATTGTCATTCATTGTTAAAAATACACACAACAATAAGCTTAATTGGTATGTAGTCGTTACAAATTGCACCATATGCAACTTTTAGATCTTTACGAGACTTTGCACAAAAAGGGGTGTCCAAGTAACATAGTTAGTCTCATCATTATCATGTGCTTAGGTCATTCCATGGCCCCGGTTCAATCATCCAATTTGCAACATGTAAATTTTGGCTTAGGTCTTACCATGATGCAGAATGCACCTTACCTAAAAATTGTACATTTAAGTTGTTCCAATAAGGAAAACCATGGAAAAACCCTACCTATTATCTAATAATTCCTAAAAAAATCTTTTTATTATTTTTTAGTACGTTAAAACCCTTGTAATATTGAAATTTCTTAAATTAAGGATACGTAATAGGTTGCCCGACCCTTCCCAGCCGGTAACATAGCGTATGTTGTATATAAAAGATGGCATGTAACCTGATATGGCAACTGGTAGGGAAGAATTAGGTTTAAAATCAAGTGTTCTATCTGTGAAGGCGAAACCCACGACTTCACGCCCTCTCTCTCGTTACAAACTGATGGGTCAATCGTATAGAGCTTCTTCTTCTATTTCAAACCCAAGAGAAACTCGAGAAGAAATTACCGAATGAACCTAGCCCGTCAAGTAGAAATTACATAAGATGATCATCTTTCACCTTGAGAAGAAATTACCGAGTGAACCTAGCCCGTCAAGTAGAAATTACTGAAGATGATCATCTTTCACCTTCGATTTTTTAACCCTGACCTTCTTTCACCTTAGTTACCCTGATTTATTTAACTGATTCTTTAACCCTTGCTTCTTCCCACTCGCATGTTCGACATTCTTGTCTGATGGAGAATGTCGACTCCACTACATCACACGTAAGCTCGTAACCACCAACAATCTAAGGTTACATGATACTAGATCGATTTTAGTGTGTAATCATTAAATAAGTGGTTTAAATAAGAGAAATCAAGAATAAAAGGGTTTTAACGTACTCAAAAATGATAAAATAGTTTTTTCAGGAATTGTTAGATAATAAGTAGGGTTTTTCCATGGTTTTCCCTTCCAATAATTGGTGAAAATATTTAAATTTAAAAACGTTGTTTATTTTGTATAATCACTATTTTAAAATTTTATTATTATGAATAAATTGTATGTTTACAAAATATCTATCAACACGTTTTGTTAAATTCAATTGTAAAAAAAAATCGTTTTCATTAAAAACAATTTATAAACAAAATTTTAGTATAAAACCAATTTTAGAAATAAAAAACAGCCTAAAAGGATCATCGTAAAAGTTGCATTGTTTCCAGAAAACATGCATGAAAAAGTCGTCTTGTCACCGCCTTAAGCGACTGTCGCCACTGTAGCAGTGAATCTCACTGATAGGCCAAAGGAGGGAGTTGAGGCACCCGGTACACTGGGTTGCTCGTAACTTGGACCAAGGTTGCCAAGTTTGTAGGCAGAGGCAGCCAAGCTGGGCTACTATTCGATCCGGATCACTAAGTGGTGCTAGGGTTTCTGTGTTCTGCGTTTTTTCAACTTTTGATATTTCTTTACATTAAATTAATAAAAAAATGCATACATGAAAAATAACGAAAAACATGTATTACAAACAAAGGCTCAAAATCAGACTACGCAAATTACTTTACGATTGACATAATCAGCATATTATCATACGTCTGGATGGGTAATAATATCGCACCAAAATAATTTCAATTTGTTGGACAGTGAACAGTAACTTCAGACATTTATGGAAAAATTAAATGAACACTTGCATTTTCCGAAGGGAAGTATTTGATTGATTTTTTCGGATCGAGCTCGTACTTATGATCACATGACGGTTTTATGATCTACTCGATCATAAAAGGGGGAGTATTTTATATGGTCATTCGAGAAGATGAGATTAGTTGAGATTCGTTGATCGTCGATTATTATTCACGTGTTTCTCGATTCGTTTCCTATGCCACGTCATCCATTCAGGTCTTTGAGGGGATTGTTAGGGTACAAAGTTCTTCATTATGATGATGACATGGTGGCATGGAAGACCCACTTGCGCATGTGGGGTTGTACATTATGCTTTGTATTGTAGCCCGACTAATAGAATGTTTTTTATTATGTGTAGTATGAGAGAGCTCAAATTTAGTGTGAGAGAATTGTAGTGAGAAGTGTGTGCTTGTATGCATTGCTCGGGTTTTTCATACCCTTGGAGCATGATCTTTGTACTTCTCACTTGATAGTGAATCATTCGGTTCATTGTGTTTATGATTGATGTATCGTTCTTAATTCTGCATGTAAATGATACCACTTGTTAGAGCAGATTTGACATGTGGAATTAAGAACGATACATCAATCATGAACACATGCGTCAAATGATCCACTATCAAGTGAAAAGTACAAAGATCATGCTCCAATGGTATGAAAGACTCGAGCAATGCATACAAGCACACACTTCTCACGACAATTCTCTCAATCTAAATCTGAGCTTTTCATACTACAAATAATAATAAACACTAGATATAGTCGAGCTATGATACAAAGCACAGTACAGCCCCACATGCACACGTGGGTCTTCCATGCCACCATGTCATCATCATAATGAAAAACTTTGTACTATAACACATCTCAATATAATGATTCAATGAAATGTTATGTAAACCACGCATGTGAGTTTTATAAGAAATAATATTTTTCAAAAAATAAAATCAAATCCAAACCATTAAACTGTTAAATATCTAAATATTTAATTATTGAAATATTTTAATTATTTCCTTATTCATGACAAAACTAATGAGCAAAAACAATGAAAACAATTCAATGGTGATCATAAGATCCAAAAGTTGTTCTAATACCACTATTGGATATAATTGGATTTCGAAGCAATTTAAGAATCAATACTTAGTGGAAAATTATCATTTTAAGATTTTCTTTTTCCCAAAAACAGAATCTAATACATCAACTATGATAAAGCTATCACTTATAATACGTACCTTGATATTCAGGGTTCCTTGTAGCTATGATCAAAATCGATCAATGATGTCGGTATCCACACTAATGATATGAATTGTTATTAAACATCAAGCAGTAAAGCAACTTTTCCTTCTTCTTCTTCCTTACTTTAATCATCGGGTACTGAGTTGGTGATTAGTGAACTATTGAGTGAGCTTTAGGAAAACCTTTTTCTGTAGACCAGTCAAGTAAGTCAAATCCATTTAACTAATTGCTCTTTAATCAATTAAATGGCTATATATTTTAAATAAACTATTTTATTTAATTAATAAATACATCTATTTATTTATTTTTTATGTTTGGTAAATAATAAAGTTTTCACTAATAAATATATTTTTTATCTCCATATATATTTTTGTTCTTTTTGTGTAACCATATAGTTTCACACACTATCAATAGTACAGTAAATTATTTGTATCTTGCATACTCAATCCAACAGTTAGTATATATACATGATGGTAAATCGTAGGGACTAATTGGAAATGAATATAGTACTCGTGACGGCGAATTGTAAGAGGCTAGTTTGAGATAGGGGCAGTATATATGATAGTAAACAATTAAGAGCTACCGGAAGACGAAGATAGTACCCCCAATGGTTTCCTCGGGTGAGTATTTGGTGGTGAGGATAGTTCACTTGGGTAATAGATGTATGAAACTTATGCCAGGATAGTAGTAGATGTATACATTCCCTTGTTGATCTATATAACACTATTTTTTTTTGGTAAAGAGGACGGTACCTCAGGCAAATTTTATTAATAAAAAGAATAAATACAATTAGAGGTTGGGGACTCCCCACCTAAAGAAACACAAAAAATCCATTGGGACAGGCCCCAAAGGACAACATGGCTAAACCAGGAACCATAACATGAAATGGAACCAGAAAACATACAGGAAACTAGGAACCATAACATGAAATGGAACCAGAAAACATACAGGAAACATAAGGATAACAACCTGCAAAAAAAACCACACAAGCAGAGACATATATAGAAGATAAAAAGATAACAAAGAAGTTAGGTGAGTGTCCATATCCTTTTAGCCAAAGTCACATTAGTGCAAGGTTTCATAGATAGATTCAACAATCTACAACGAATATCATCCTTAACACAATTCACCACAGCATGATATGATCTTTTTTTATTTTTGAAAATACGGAAATTTCTTTCTTGCCAAATGTGATAAACAGCTCCAGCAAGCACAAGTCTTCGAATGATAGACCAAATAGTCTTAGTCTTAGATATGGGCTTGAGAAGATTAATGATATCGGACCGGTTATCAGTGGGGGATGAGAGATTCATGAAATGTTGAAGGGCATGCCAAACCCTCGAAGGGAAAGAACATTCAAAGAAGATATGGTTAAGGGAATCCGAACAATCCTCGCAGAAGGCACATTTGAGATTGGATATAGGGTCCCAGATTTTGATTTTATCATGAGTCTTTAGACGATTTTTAAGAGCAACCCAGAGAATGAAAGCATGTCTAGGTATATTCTGGGAGAACCAAACAAGATGATACCAATAGACAGGCTGATCACAGGGGCGGATAGTTTCCCAAACCAAACGGACCGAAAAAGGAGAGAGGTTACTGTCACGAGATCTCCAAAAGAGTTTATCAGTAACGTACTGGGAGAGAGAAGGAGGGTTATGAGGAAGAAGATTAGTATGGGAGTCCCTCCAACTTTGGGGGCGAATCCAAGATCCGTTTTGGATAAGGTCAGCCACCTTAGTATCCGGAGTGAAACCCGCAGCATGGATGGCACGATTAGTCAAGAACTTAGAGAGGGGACCAGCAGGATGCCAGTTATCAAACCAAGCCGAAGTAGAGCATCCATCACCAATTTGGGAAACAATATAATCCCTTATCTTACCTCGCATATCTAGGATGTTTCGCCATGCATATCCAGAGCCGTATCTTTTGGGGGCATCCCAAAAGTTACGACCACATAAACGGTAAGAATGGATCCATTTGACCCATAGGGACTCCTTCTTAGAAAGGAGTCTCCAAACATGGGAAGCCATAAGGGCAATATTCCAGACAACAAGGCTACGAATACCAAGCCCTCCATGCTCCTTAGGGAGACACACGGTCTTCCATGAGACTTTGGCTTTACCACGTTTCAAATCACCATGACACCAGAGGAAACCCCTCATGAGCTTCTCAATATCATTAGAGATGGATTTAGGAAGAATAAAAACAGAAGCCCAATATATTTGCATAGAAGAAAGAACAGATAGGATGAGTTGGAGACGGCCAGCAAAGGAGAGAGACTTGTTCTTCCGATCATTAACTCTGCATTTGACTTTATCAACAAGGCCTTTACAGTCCTTGTGGGCAAGACGGGTGGTGATAAGAGGGACGCCAAGGTATCGGACAGGAAAAGATCCCTCGGGAAACCTAACAATACGGTCAATGGCAGCCCTTGTTGTCTCACCAACATTGCAGTAGAATGCTTCGCTCTTTGCAACATTAGGATGGAGCCCAGAGACCCCTGAAAATTCATCAATAGAATCACAAATAATTCTAACCGAAGAGCTATCGCCATGACAAAAAAGGAGAAGATCATCTGCAAAGCAGAGATGAGTGATATTTTGATCATCGCATTGCCTGTGGAATTTAAAAGAATCAGACTCAGAGATTTTAGAACTATGGTTCATACAATTAGGGTAGTCATGTTAGTACGCTCATGGTCAAACTAGAGAGGTTTATTATTGATTTCATGATAAGTTTTGCAAATACACAATATTTGTATAAAGATGCCTAAATTTGCCTATGGGCCAAGCCCACAATTTTCTTCTTGGGACGCTTCCCTCGGACCCCATTCTTTTTCATTGTAACGAAATTCACAACCGTCCAACTCTGCAACTCAACAATTCTTACACGGGGAATTAGAAGTTAAGATTTACATGTGTCTACAACAAGGTCTTGGAATTCTAGGGGAATCAAGTGAGTGTAGTAAGAAAATATCGTGCAACTTTAGGAAGCTACACCGGAACTAGAAAAGGGTATAAATTAAGTTATCTAGGTGGGATTGTTGATTTGGGTGTGGTCATGTGTCATAATCAAAATGTATCAGGAGCTAAGTTTCAAACTTGCTTGAAGCTTTTGCACATCAACATCCGTCGGATGGGTGACTCACTGAGACAAACTTAATAAAGGTGGACATTGATGCATATGTTATGGAGTTTAATCCTTAGGGATGTGAAGTGCATATTTCTTAATACTGGTAGGAGCTAAATTGTAAAATGTTGATTCTTTCAACAACTTGCCCCTCGTTGAGCTAAATCACGCTCGTCTATAAAATAGGTAAGAGGTGGTTTGAATAAGATGAGAAACAAAAGTATTTAAATGGTTAGGAAATTAGAAGGTGATTCCATAATATTCTTTTACTTTGTCTTGTTGTATGTGGATTGTATGATTGTTATTCCACCTTTTCTATGAATAGAATTAATTTGTTAATAAAATAGTCTATTATACAAGCCATATTCATATGCCAGTGAGATGATGATTCATGCTGGCCTGCACAAGTTTCTTTTATCAATACTTATAAAAGAAGAAGCAACACAGACCATCCCATCAGATGTAATCGCTCCACGTGTCTGACGTTGACTTTACTTACTCATATTTACGTGTTATAAATTTAATGCTTATATAAAAAATCATAAACTAGTTAGACAAATACTGTTAGAAATCGATCGTACTTGCACATGAAGTTTGCGTTCTTTTCATATTAATATGTTAGAGACACAACAAATGTTATTAACGTATTATAAAACTAAAATTCAAGTTCAGAATTTTCTAATGGTTTAAAATATGATATGGAACAACCAAAGTCCAAAGGGTTGTTTTTTTCATTAAATCATGTACGGATAGTGGTGGTTTGAAGAAAATATTGTATACATAAGATTTATTTTTTTTAGGCCGAGTATGCCAAAAATAAATTACCATTTTTCTCACAATATTCATTAGTTTGAAGTTTTAAGGCGAAAAGAATTAGAAGGAAAAAAGAAAACCAAATATGTAAAGAGTTGAAATCTTAACCCATTAAGCATGGGCTTTCACAATCATTCAAACGAAAAAAGTTACATATTGCTATCTAGATTAAATGCTTAAATCATGAAGTAAAAGTAAACAAACCCTCGATTCCATATAAAAATATGAGCTTCATTATTTTAAACATATACAATGACAAACTAAAATCCCACACAGCATATATCTTAGAAAATCAAGCACCAAAACTATTTATTGAAAGAGAAAACGAGGTCCAATGGTACAATACTGGCACATTTTTGGGAAATTAAGTTGGAAAACTTCCATTATGCGACCTCTTTCTGATACAAGAATCGATACAACTTTAGCAACAAAAAGCCTACACTTGGGACACAATGACCGATGACCATAGCTCCATAATTACGTTACACAACAGCGAACCAAAAAAGAACTCGATATACCAGTGACAATCTTACGTTAAATATTACAAGAAAAATCTCAAAATAGTGATATCAAGCCGGTGTAGAAGTGGGTGTTTGGTCAGCCAACCATTGCCAAACTCTGACTTCTCCTGTTCCATCTCCTGTGAAGAATATATTCGGACCACCATGTATAGACCGGATCTCTTGTTTTGCAAATATCTTTCCCCTTTCAGCAAACCTAATTTAATTCCAAATAAATGATACAAGTGTTTTTTAGAATGATTGAGTTTATAGGAATGATGGAATAAAGGTTAATGTCACATTTGGTCCCTTAACTTTTGGCATTGTGCTCATTTGGTCACTTAAACCAAAGTCTCAATGGAGACATTGTTGTAGTTTAGAATTATATTAGGTGTTGTTCTAAAAAATAACTTGTTAACTTGTGGCAAAGTGGACATTAAACTTCTTTTTTTGGTCGTCTAAAGTCATTTAACTTTGTTTTTGTTATATTAGTCACTAAACATCGGTTTTATGTTTTATTTTCACAATTCGTTTTTCCAACTTATTTTTTATTACTTCGTTTTTACATGTTTTTTTCACAATCTATTTTTACTTGGTTTTTTATTTCGTTTTTACATTTTTTTTAAAATTCGTATCAACTTCCTTTTTATCGTTCAATTTTACATGTTTTTTCACAATCGATTTTTTATTTTGTTTTTACATCTTTTTTTACAATTCATTTTTACAGCTTCATTATTTCTACTTGTAAAATTGATGTTGTAAATTAGATTGTGAAAATTGTAAAAAAAAAAAAAAAAAAAAAAAAAAAAAAAAACAAAATTGTAAATACAAATTGTGAAAAAACATATAAAACAAAGTAAATATATGAAGTTATAAAAACATATTGTAAAAAAAAAATACAAACGAAGAAAAAAACAAAGTGGTAAAAATGGATCTGCAAAAAAAACATGAAAAATGAAGTTGTAAAAGTAGATTGTGAAAAAAAAAAAATGCAAAAACACAGTAAAAAATGAAGTTATAAAAGCAAATTGTGAAAAATCATGTAAAAACAAAGTAAAAAAAATGAGTTCATAAAAACAACTTGTGAAAAAACCTGTAAAAATAAAGTTGTAAAAACAAATTATGGAAAAAAAGAACACAAAAAACCGAATGAGCACAATTTCAAAAGTTTAGTGACTAATTATAGCCAAAAAAGTCCAAATGACCTTAGATGGTAAAAAAAAAAAAAAAAAAAAAAAAAAAAAAAAAAAAAAAAAGAAGTTTAATGACCACCTTGGCACAAGCTAACAAGTTCAATGACATTTTAAAACTTAAAACCAGTTAAGTGACAAAACGAGCACAAAGCCAAAAGTTAAGGGACCAAATGTGACTTTTAACCCTAAAAAAATAACTTACGAAGGCAAGTCATATGCACGAACAGTGTTGTCATTGCAAGCACAAAGTAACACAGGCTTGGATTCTAGATCGTGCATTCCACATAATGTGAGCAAGCCCTATACAAGTAAAAAATATACACAGTAAGTTCTATTTTATGTCATTATTAAGTACTTTTTATTTTTATAGTTTGATTTAACATACATGTTCTTCAGTATGAGTGTAAGTTACTTCCAAATTCCCACTATCTGTAGCCGCCCAAACCTATATAAGTAAACAGAATAAGTAATCATAGGCAAAAAGTATAAAGTATAAACATTCTTCGTATATCATTTTATAAAGTAATGACAACAAAACCTTTATTGTTTTATCCAATGAACATGATAAAAGAAACTGATCCCAACAAAGAACTGACATCACAACAGAAGTATGATCTGTCAATGTCTGTAAACACTGCAAATTCTCAAGATTCCAAACCTGAAACAAAATTGTGAACATAAAAAGATCAGAATCAAGAAAATAAAAAACCAGGTAAAGGTGAGAACTTACTCGTATAGATTTGTCCATGGAACCAGAATACAATCTATTAGCTCCAACAACTAATGTTACAACAGCTGATGTATGTCCTTGAAGTGATGCAGCTGGTTCAAAGCAATTAGTGGCAACATTATACCTCCATGCCAATATACTTCCATCCTACAACAAAATCTTTATATTTTCAAACAAACAGAAAATACACGAAAACGAACACTAGATGACACAAATGGAAAACAAGTTACCTGTGTGCCTGCAAAGAGTAAATCACTGCCTGCAACAAGAGAATAGACTTGTCCAACAGGTCCATTAAGAGACAACTCTGCAGAAGTTTGCACATTCCATGCCTATAGTGTTGTGATGATGGTAAGAAGGTGGTAAATGATCAAAAAGATGATGTTGATGCATAAAATACATCAAGAAAAAAGATGGTTTTGAAGTTGGTTAGAATGAAAATGAATTACCTTGACAAGATTTGGTAGACCAACAAACATCCATGGGCCTTCACTGAGCATACAGCCAACTTCACCACCCAGATTAATAACCCCTGTACACTACAAAAAAGCCAAAAGGACCACAATATATGATTGAATTCCATGATTCTTCATTTGGTCAAAGAATTGTTGATTTGACAGTCGTGAATATAGCAACCTGTCCGGATTGGCAATCCCAAACCCTAACAGTTTCGTCTTTACTGCCGGTGTACAGCTTATCAGAACCAGCCGGTAGTGCAATGCCGCTTACAACCTGTAAAATTAATCAGGAAAGGGATATGATTTTTTAGTTATGGGGAGATTAAGATGAAAAGAACGCAACCAATATTCCGACCAAATACCAGCAACATATGAAAAGAAGGCTTCGAATTCACAGGGGTACCTTCTGGTGGCCTTCAAGCTGCGTTAACATCGCGAAACAATTGGCCGAAGACCATGAATGCAAATACCTGCACTTTTCCCCATAACCACAATTACCTTGTACCCAATAGTTGCAAATCTTCTCCGTCTTCTTGACAACAGCTCCTCTACTACTACTATTATTATTTATAGCGTTCGCCCCTCGTCCACCGCCCCGACCCCACGTATTAGGGCCGTTGAAATTAGAACCACCGCCCCTCCGTGTCGTCGTCGATCGTTGATCATCGGTCGCGAAACCATAAGGCCTCTTGGACGACGCCGCTCCATTAGCCGGTGCCGACAACTCCCTGTGTAAAAAGGGGCAAGGAAACCGGTTGCAGTTGCCCGCTCTCCAATGGAAGCATACTTTTTGATTTCGATTATCTCCCTGCTGCTGATGCCCTAATCTATTAAAAACTCGTTTCCCTCCATCCAAATCCATCTATACAACCGACCAATTTAATATAGGCGTATGATCATCACACGGAACAAAATCAGAATGAATGCCTTATCCAGAGAACAGGTATAAATTGGAGAGATATATAGAGTTTAGAAAGAAAAAAATGTCAAGAATCTGAATTTTCAGAGATCAAGGCAGTGGAGATTAATGCAAAATTTTGGGATTTAGGGTTTAAACGATCAAGATCAAGAACCCTAATATGGTAAGCAAGGATGACAAATTGAAAGGGGGTATATTCGGTATAATAATAGCCTATGACGCCAAGTAATTGTACGCTAACATAGAAAGAGGTAATATTAGGATGTGGCGATTGCATAAGATTATAAACGATTTCGAGCCGTTGATTCTATGGATCGCGTAATGTACGTACGGTCCATGTGACAAGGTGGAAGGTATAATAGAGTCGGCAGTGATGTTTGTCACGTGCTGTGTTTTGACTAATTAGTAATTAAGGGCTTATTGGTAACGTAGTTCATTTTGTTATGGGTTAATCACGAAATGTCAAAACTTGGGGGGGTCTTAATGAATGACAACATTCTTTTATTTATAATTTATTTTTGTAAATTTGTGTTGCAAAACTCATTTGATTTTGAGAAATTGCTTTGTGAATGATTTTGTGATCAACATATTGTAATCAATATCACTATCGAGACAAGTTAAGTTCAGTTTATGTTTCGAGATTGGAGGTGCGGAGTGCATACTCGGACCGATAAATGTGGATTCGGGAATAAGAGGGTCTGGGCCCGTGCATAGGGTTGTAAACGAACCGAACGTATACAAACGAGGGTTTGTTCATGTTCGTTTGTTTAAGTTAACCGAACAAACGAACAAACACAAACGGATAAACGAACGAGGTTTCTTGTTTATATTCATTCGTTTAACAGATTTTATTGTTCATGTTCGTTCGTTTATGTTCGTGAACATGCTAAATGAACATAACCGAACAAACACAGATAAAGAAACACAATTTAACGTATATAAACATAAACTAATGTATAATATTGTAACCTAATAAATACAATCGAACATATATGAACATAAAACGAACTTACATAAATAAACATAAACGAACGTAAACGAACAATATAAACGAACGTTTACGAACACAATTGAACGAACGAGACCATTGTTCTTCGTTTGTTTAACTAAGTGAACGAGAATTTGTGTTCATATTTGTTCATTTATTAAATAAACGAATATAAACGAACTTCCCGCCGAACGGTTCGTTGAACGTTCAGTTTGTTTACAGCCCTAGTAGCGGCCCTAGGGACGGAGTTCTAGGGGCAGCATCCTTAGCAGGGTCTAAGGGGCAGTGCCCCTGGCAGGGTGCCCAGTCAGTGGGCGGGGTCAATGGAAGCCGCCCTTGCGGGATGCGGGACAATGCCCCGACCAGAAACCGATTTCTTATAGAGAAATTTGGATTCGTCATTATTTTCCCGAATAACACCCAATGGTTGCGACTTTTCGTTTGAGAGCCGTTTTTCTCTTGAAAAATTGTCATCTTCCTCATACATAAGGAATAGACGTTGCCAGAAGTTGAAAGACATAAAACTGAAAAGAACATTTTTCTTCTTCTTTAGTCTCTGAGAAAACACAAACTTGAAGGTATTTCTAGTGTGTTGGATATTCGATTTAGCTTGAAATCAATATCATCTTACATTCTTGGATTATCTGAAATCTTATTTCGTGATACCCCAAGCAATAAGGTTGAAATCACAGATTTTGGAAGTGTTTCTATACACAATCCGTTAAATTATCCAAGCAATATTATTGATATTCTAATCCCTAATTTCTAACATTCACAATTTAATGTTTATTTGTTATTTTGTATCATAACTTAGTAAACTTTCAAAAACTCTCCCAAAATTCATTTGAGTGCGAATATTTGCTTCAATGATTCCAAATTACATGTAATCAAGTATTTTAAATATTCATATTTAGCATAATATGAATGTGTTTGGTGTTTAGTCACAATTTTCGAACTATTTATTTGTATTTAGATAGTTGGTCACATATTTATGTAACTTGTGAATTGATAGTTTGCTAAGTTTGCAATGTAGTGATAAGACTACATTTAGACTTGCTTAAGAAATTTGAATATGTTATCGGAAAGTCTACCGCCCTAGATGCAATCATGCAAATGATTCAAACTACATCTAATCTTTATGAACTATTGTGCATGCACTAGTCCAAATAATTATTGGTTTTCTTTTACTGGTGTTAGAATTGTCTAATAACTTTAAATTGAACATATATAAAGTCTTAAGTGTCGCTCGAAACATACCTAAATATATATAAAAAGAAATAATGGTATTGTCAAAAACATGATAAATGTGTGTGTTATAAAATGGTGCATTTTAACTATTTGTTAAGATGACAGGGGCGGACCTAGGGGTGCCCGGGTGTGTCCAGCCCCCCCTGAAATTTTACCCCATAGAGTAAAAAAATTTATATATAGGTGTCCCTCGTCTAAAAAAAGGTGCTCCTCAGTGCCCCCCATGTCCATTTTTTCTGGGTCCGCCACTATAAGATGATGTGAAGGGACAAGGTGGATGGTAGGATGTTTTAAGGTGTTCTTGTTAGTGTTAGGAGTCGGACAGGGTACACGCAGCGGAAACACTATCACACACACACGAAAGCAGAAAATAAAGCAAAAAGAACACAAGGATTTTTACGTGTTTCAGATTCGGTGCAAATCCTACGTCCACGGGCTGCAACTAGATAACTCTTATTAGTACTCACAAGATTATAATTTATAACTCTTGTTTTGAGCTCAAGTGGTGCATCTTAATTTGCTACACCACACCTCTATATATAAGAGAAAAAAACTTGTCAAATAATATGAAGGAATAATATTTTCTTGCAAAATGATTGTTGCCACCACTAGCACCCTTTTGCTTTTGATTCACCAACTCCACCATGAAGTTGCCAACAAAAAAGAACCCACTTTTGATAAAGCCTCCATCATACCTAACAATCTCCCACTTGGAGGCTTGAGCAACATTTATTAATCTTCAAACATGACTAGTCTTCCAAGCTTCCAGTTCCTAAGAACAAGCTAAAACCCAGTCAAATTCTCCTAGTTGCAGCCGCCCCCTCTCATCAATTACTAGAAGGGCCAGTTGAAACTCCCACTAGCTCCAACTCAGCCGTGGCTAATCCCACCACCGACTCATCCTCTGTCTCAACCGGTTTGGACACTCTACCAGCTCCAGAGATACACCGAGGACCACTAACACTCTCCAAACTTTGCAAACTTCCAACAGGAGAGAGTTTTTCAGTCTTAGTCTTCAAAACCCAACGGCTCTTTGTAACTGTACCCGGAACACACCTCGTGCTCCCACTGTCACAAAATCCCCTGAATGGTTTAGACTTTCCGACTCGTTCAGCTAACATCCCCTTGGCTCCAGAATTCATGTTTGCAAAATGAACTCTCTTAGCACTAGATTTAGCGAACCAGATTTTGTCATGCTTAACGGGGACGATCATACTTCCCTCAGCAGGTACCTCAACCATATATAATGACTCACGCTTCATACCTTGAGCAATCACCGAATTACCATTGACCACCCTCCATTTACCACCACCAAACCTTACTTCCAGTCCTTGTTTATCCAGCTGACCAACAGAAATCAATTTCTTCTTCAGCTCCGGAATCACCCTGACATTCTTCAGGTTCCATGTAGTTCCCAATGAAGTAACCAGATCAATATCTCATATGCCCGTTACTTGAAGCATCTCATCATTTGCTAACCGTACCTTCCCAATATCTCCTTCTTTTAGATTCACCATCGTTTCTCCGTTGTCTATGGCGTGAAACGAAGCCCCTGAATCCATGACCCAAGAGTCTACATAGTTTTCCATACTGAGTATCGATGCATCTTCCTAATAAACATTCTCAGGACCAACACTGTTTAATTCTTTCTTTGGACATTGACTCTTAACATGTCCCACATCTTGGCAGTTCCAGCACTTCACATTCTTCCAAGTTCTAGACGAACTTCTTCCCCGACTCCCACTGCTCCCACCGTTTCTGCCATTCCTTCTACCTCTTCCGATATTTAATAACTCAGAAGAAGATGAGCCACCTTGATTCTTACGTCTGGTATCCTCGCCTAGAACCAAATCTCGAACCCCTTCAAACGTCATACCACTGGTCCCCACTGAACTTGTAACAACGGTTACTGTTCCAGACCAGCTATCAGGTAGTGAAGCTAGTAGCAGTGAAGCTTGAGTCTCGTTATCAAATTTAATTCCCACAACAATCTGGACAGAATTGAATTTAGATTGTTAATGTGAATCGTAACTGACCTATCTTCATTCATCCTTGTCGTGAACAATTCCCTCGTCAAGAACACCTTGTTTGTAAGAACCCGCGAAAAAGTCAAAAAGGGTAAAACCGTCTTTTGTCATATTGTACGACTATTATATGTAATAATATGTATTTGTACAATAATAATATAAGAAATAAAAGTTTATGTGAAATTTGGAGTTTTGAAGCGTGAATAGTGAAAAATGGCCAAAAAGGGCAAAATGGTCATTTGACATAAAAATGACCAAAAATGTCAAGGAAAATGTTAAGTTGGAAGTTAATTGTGAAGTTGTGACTTTTGGATCATTTTTGAAGAGAAATTAGAAGTTAGGGACCAAAATGTAAAGTTTAATTATAAATAAGTTATATATATTATTTAGTAGTTATTATACCTATTATTGAAGGATTAAGAACACTTCTCCAGAGAATTCTAGAGAGCACGAGAGAGAGCTAGAGAGAATAAGAAGTTCTTGAGGGTTTGCCAAGAAATCAAAGGAATTGAAGGTTGGAATTGGTGATTCCAAGGTAAGAATTCCTTGTTTTAACCTAGTTTTTGGGTGTGTTCTTCATTTTTGGTCTTTGGATGGAATTGAAACTGCAATTGCAGTTAGAAATCATATGGGTTAAGTAGCTAATGCTTCCAATAAGCCATTAGTTAAGAACTTAACTCAAAAACATGGAAGTAGGTTGTTATAATTGAGAATTTTCAAGTTTAGCCAAGAACGTTAATTTCTGTAGTTGAGTTATTGAAGTGTTTTTAATAGCTTAAAACATGTGATTAGTCAAGGGTTTTAGTCCTAGAACAAACCCCATACGATTAAGCACTGAAATAAGTGCTTAATGGGTGAAAACTGCGTGCTACAGTGCACAAATCGCGACTGATCAGGAGCCTGCCCAGGCGCTAGGCGCGGCGCGCCCAGGCTCTAGGCGAGGCGCGCCCAGGCGCGGTGCGCCCTGGTCCTGACGCGGTGCGCCTTCAGACAGGGACCAAATTTGTTAGAAATGTCAAAAATTCCAAACGCTAGAAACTATAGCTAGACACGTCCGATTGACCTGAAATTTTAGACATAACCCTAACATGGTATAAGAACATGTCGGGAATGGTCAAATCCGTAATTCGACCTTGCGGAAAAGTCACTGTAGCGGCAGTGGCGAAAAGTACTATTCATGTTAAAACTTAATTTTGGAATTTGAGCTAGACTTGTCCAATAGACTTCAAATTTGAAACACAAGTCTAATATGGCTTAAGATTTCATGGAAAAGAGTCGGAACTGAAATACGACCCCTCGAGGGTACTGTAGCAGTATACGCGTATTTCGGAGAAAACCGTAAAACGAGTTTATAAATGGTTATACATTTATTATAACCTAGAGCTATATTATATGAGACCTTAGCCTTATAGAATTAATTATATTGAGTATTTATATATACGATTTGTATAGGTGGTGCTTCAAACGTTGTTGAGCACGGGAAGGGAAAAGCCGTACGAGAAGCTTAGTAAACCGAAATAGAATCAAGGTGAGTTTTATGAGGATTTCTGTAGTGCATAGCAAAATATTATTTTTCAGAAAAGTATGATTTCCAATGTTTATAAATACTAAAGTTTGGAAAATAGTTTTGAACGAAGCTCTATACAAGGGCTTAGTATTTTTAACAGATTTTTAAAGTATGTTTTGCAAGTATTTTTGTAAGAAGTTCCTCATGGGAACTAAGATGTCGAAAGCAGTTTTTGAAAGTATTTTTAGTGAAGAGTCATAAAATGTTTGAGTAATAATAGTTTACAAATTGTGTCCCACTTTGACCAATTTGAGATGAAATGAAGTAAGAATTAAAGAAGTATGAGCCAGTTGTCCGGACTAGGATCACCCACATAATCGGGGGATCAGAAGACACTACTGGGATGGTACCTCCCGTCGCGAAGTAGTTGTCTAGCTTAGCATACCCTTGTGCTTGAATTTGTTCCAAGTCACAAAGGGGAGACATAATGAGCAAACCAAGTGGGCAGATCTGTTCTGTTCCGCGAGGGGAGCTAGTTAAATGAATTAATTAACTTAATTCATAAGTTTTAGTTGGTCACGAGAAAATGAGAAAGGAAGCAGTTTTATAAAAGAAAGTCTTTCTAAAGTTTGAAAGTAAAGAAGAAAAAGTTATTTTGAGATTTATGAAATAAATCAGTTTTTAGCAATGTACTTTTGATATTTCAAGTTTTGAATAGAAATGTTTTGGGTCTAAACCCATATTACTCACGAGACTTTATGTCTCACGTATACCATGTTTTTGAAATGCTATGTACTTAGGTGAACGGAGTGAAGGTTGAAGTTGGGACCGATTGATATAATGTAAGTTTAAATTATGGTTATCTGTATTGAGTCTGTAATACCCCTCAAGTTTTAAGTTTGTAAAATAAAAATAAAAAAAAAATTTAAGTGGCTATTTTATAGTCACGAGTTGTAAATTATGTTTGAGAACTGTATTTGTATTTTAAATATGGTTTGAAGAAAAGGGGTGTTACATTGTTAGTCGCCGACGGTTTCTCATACATGTTCGTCAGAGCATCCATCATACCATGCGCCGTGGTTTCCTTCATGATGTTGAAAGCGACGCTCCTTTCAAACGACAATGTAATAACCGCCTTAGCTTTCTTGTCATTTGAGTTCCACACATCTTCAGCAGCTTTTTCCATTTTCTCCGGTTTGTCTTCAAGTACCACGTCCAAATCTTTCTGACATAGCAATGCTTCTAATTGCATTTTCCATCAGCTAAATTCAGAACCGTTGAACTTCTCGATTACAACCTTGTCTTCAGCCATTACGACAAACAAGAGACAAATATTTTATAGTACTTTTGTGTGACAGAACAGTACCCTTCAAAGTACTGAGATACCTTTAATACGATTAATAGAAATTAGTTTCTGATGTGGAAGATCAGACAAAACTGCAACCACAGAGCATACTCTAATTTCTAAAACCGAGACCTCCTCCGAAACCCAAAGCTCTGATACCGGTTGTTAGGAGTCGGACAGGGTACACGCAGCGGAAACACTATCACACACACACACACGAAAGCAGAAAATAAAGCAAAAAGAACACAAGGATTTTTACGTGGTTCAGATTCGGTGCAAATCCTACGTCCACGGGCTGCAACTAAAGAACTCTTATTAATACTCACAAGATTACAATTTATAACTCTTGTTTTGAGCTCAAGTGGTGCATCTTAACTTGCTACACCACACCTCTATATATAAGAGAAAAAAACTTGTCAAATAATATGAAGGAATAATATTTTCTTGCAAAATGATTGTTGCCACCACTAGCACCCTTTTGCTTTTGATTCACCAACTCCACCATGAAGTTGCCAACAAAAAAGAACCCACTTTTGATAAAGCCTCCATCATACCTAACAGTTAGGCCACATGGATCGGGAAATTTGATATCAGGTTTGTTAATATACACTTTTAAATTTATTAACCATAAATGTGAATGGTGTATTAACTATAATGTATTTTTAGGTTACTACTCGGTTGATGTTGAGTACACAAATGGATAGGATTTCACTACCCTTTATAAATGTCAAAAGTATCACTGAAGTTATTTTGTGATGGGCACCAACCTACTATGTCGAAATGATTCTTCAACATGAAACATCTATATGCGAAAATGTTATAGCAACATTCTTGGTATTTTGAAGGCAATATGAAGAATTCAAAGGACAACCGGTGTTTTCGGACCTCCAAAAGGATTTAGAATCAACTGAATCCTAATATATCATCTAAGATTGACAGCAAAGTTCTAGAGGCACTCATGACAATAGAAGTACCATACCAATTTGATTTGTATACATGTGTAAACTGGTCGAAGGTGTATCAGTAAGATATTATAAAATGAGGGTGAATGGTTATTTATAATGATGTGATGGAATTATGTTTTATGATAGTCAACAATTTGCAACTAACTTTATCATGACATCCCTTCCCAAGTTTGTGATCATTTCTTGTTGAGTTGTAACATGAACAATATGGATAAGTTTGTCAAAAAAAATACATTAACTAGTATAAGGATGTGAGAGTCATGTGTTGGAGGATACATATTAAGTATCTCACTTGTTTTCATAATATATTATTGGGAACATAGGGTGGTAGTATTGGTTTACCCTTTGTCGTGATCTGAATAGCGTCTAATGACTTTTGTTTTTGATTCCATAGAGGTGTGAGTCTTGAAAATGATATAATATTGGTAAATTTGTTTTCTTAAAAGGAATCCAATAAATAATCATATTTACAGGGATTTTAGGTATATGGATTTAGTGATTGTTTAATCCATCTATATAAATGGACATGTTTGTTAGGTAGTAAGAGGCGATCTGTAATGGTTACTTAGGTGTTGAGGTAGTATATTGCTTAGTAGTTGTTTTGCATTTAATTTTTTGCAAAAGGATTCAGTAGGCATTGGTGAATTCATTGGTATTTCTTATTAAGTTAGATCCTCATGGTGTTATTTGAAAGTCCATTGTTAGTGAGTACTTGCTTAATTTTAGGAAATGTGTTTAGGGCAATCTTATGGATTCGTGAGGTGTAATTTTTCATTAATTAATGATATTATGATTACGGGACAGATCCATGTTATTTGGTTAGGGGGGAAGTTATAACACCTATGATTTAAGGTTATATTTTCATATTTGTTAATGATCATAAGTACAACAGTAG
This sequence comes from Cichorium intybus, assembly GCA_023525715.1. NCBI lineage: Eukaryota > Viridiplantae > Streptophyta > Magnoliopsida > Asterales > Asteraceae > Cichorium > Cichorium intybus. The sequence goes on from CM042010.1 coordinate 5,272,453, forward strand.
TTAAAAACGAACCTAATGTTGGAATGCTTTTTAAATTATGATTTTTCA
>CM042010.1:5947500-6031679 GCA_023525715.1 Cichorium intybus
ATAAACTTGGCTATAAATAGCCATGCAAGAACTTGAAACATTGTACCACTCCTCAGTTAATCAATAAACACTCATCCTTCTTCCCAACATTTGGTATCAGAGCTATAGAGTAGCTTCTCGGCAGCCACATGTTTTTTTGGTCAAATAATTTTTGTTTCTAAATCAATTTCCAAGCACACCGTTGGAAAGGTCTCGTTCTCACGATTTCGAATATATATTTTTCGGAATTTTTCGACCACCGGAAGACCTCCAAAAGTCCGGTCAAAGGTTCGCCGGAATAGTGGCCGGAAAAAACCAGTTCGCCGGAGAAGACGATACTGTAGCGGTCACTGTATCAATCATTGTAGCGGTCACTGTAGCAAACCGGAAAAAGTTCAGTTTTAACCCTGAACTTCTAAAAAAGTTCGTTTTAGCCCCTAAACTTCCGAAAAGTTAAGTTTTTAACCCCGAACTTCTGAAAAAGTTTATTTTAGCCCCAGAACTTCCGAAAAAGTTCAGTTTTAACCCCGAACTTCTGAAAAATTTCATTTTACCTCCTAAACTTCAGAAAATTGTCTTTTGGCCCCATATTTAAAAAAAGGGGCTATATTGTTGTTTATGCCCAAGTACCAATCTCGAGAAGAGATGGCAGGAAACAATGGTGAAAAGGATGGACAGGTCACCCTCCACTATCCGATGTTGTCAAGAACGAATTATGCTGCATGGGCGATCAAGATGAAAGTGTTCATGCAAGCCCAAGGTGTGTGGGATGCTGTTGAGCCACGAACAACAAACACGACAGTAGATGTGAAGAAAGACAAGATGGCTCTGGCGGCCATCTATCAGAGCATTCCAGAAGATTTGCTACTTGGATTGGCAGAAAAGAAAACATCCAAGGAAGCATGGGAAGCCTTGAAGACACAGTTTATGGGAGAAGAAAGAGTGAGGACCGCTAGAATTCAAACTCTAAAGGCTGAGTTTGAATCACTGAACATGAAGGAATCAGAAGGAGTGGATGAGTTCGCTGTGAAGGTGAACAATATCGTGAGTACCATGCGAGCATTGGGAGACACGGTGGAGGAGTCATATGTGGTAAAGAAGTTGTTAAGGGCAGTACCAAGCAAATTTCTCCAAATCGCCTCAACACTTGAGCAATTTGGAGATCTAGACAAGATGACTGTGGAAGAAGTGATCGGAAGGCTCAAAGCACATGAAGAACGAATGAGAGGCCATGGTGATAATGATGATCGAAAACTTCTCTTGACACACCAAAAGTGGTCAGAGAGAAATAAGAAGAAGGGAGAAGGTGACTCCAGATCAAAATCAAATCGTGGCGGATTTGGAGGTTCACGAGGCAGAGGCAGAGGAAGAGGAGGAAACAGCAGTGGTCGTGGTGGTCGTAGTGGTCGTGGCAGAGGTGGATCACACTACCAGAAAGATGGAAGCCGTAGCACTTTAAATAATCAAGATAAAAGTAGGGTCCAGTGCTACAATTGTCAAGAATTCGGTCACTATGCAGCAGAATGTACAAACCCAAGACGTGAAAGAAGACAAGAAAGCAACTTGATTCGCGAACAAGATGTCAATGAGCCAGCACTATTGTTAGCTTCGTTTGACAATGGTAAAGTTTTCTTAAATGAAGAAAATGTATTCCCAGAGTTGAGAACACAGGATGATGAGGTGAAGCGATCAAGTATCTGGTATCTCGACACAGGAGCCAGTAATCACATGACCGGTGATAAAGATAAGTTTCCTGACTTGAATCAGACTGTTCAAGGTTACGTGAAGTTTGGAAACGAATCACAAGTGAAGATCGAAGGCAAAGGTTCAGTCGTATTTCAATGTAAGAATGGTGAACATCGAAAGCTTAATGAAGTCTATTACATTCCAGACTTATGTAGCAACATCATAAGTTTGGGATAGTTAGCAGAGGGTGGTGATGAAATCACGATCAAAGATCCATTCTTATAGGTCCATGATGCAACAGGGAAGTTGTTGATGAAGGTTAGAAGATCTCCAAATCGACTGTACAAGATAGAGTTGGAAGAAGTCAATTCGATGTGTCTAACCGCTCGAATAGGTGATCCAACATGGTTGTGGCATATGAGAATGGGTCATATAAATTTTAATTCAATGAAATACATGGCGGAGAAGAAGCTGGTTGAAGGAATGCGAAAACTAAACATTCCTCAACAACCTTGTGAAGGGTGCCTCGTGGGAAAACAGACAAGGAGTCCATTCCCTACACACACGAATTATAGAGCAAAGAAGAAGCTTGAACTAATTCATGGCGATTTATGCGGCCCAGTATCACCCCCTACACCATCTGGCAATAAGTACTTTATGTTGTTAGTTGATGACTATAGCAGAGTTATGTGGGTTTATCTGCTAAAGACAAAAGATGAAGATCTTCAAGTCTTTAAGAACTTCAGGAGCTTAGTAAAAGTTGAAACCAGGGAGAAGATGAAAGTTTTCAGAACTGATCGTGGTGGTGAATTTCTGTCGAAAGAATTCACCACATACTGCAAGGAAACAGGGTTGGAAAGACATTACACATCCCCATATTCTCCACAGCAAAATGGGGTGGTGGAGAGAAGAAATCGAACGGTATTGGAGATGGTTAGGTGTAATTTGAAAACCATGAAAATGCCAGACACGTTATGGGGTGAAGCTGTGAATCACTCTGTTTATGTTCTAAACAGAGCTCGCACGAAAGCATTGAAAGACACAACTCCATACGAAATGTGGACAGGGAGAAAGCCACATGTTGAACATCTTAGGGTGTTTGGATGTGTTGCACATATGAAAGTCTCCAAAGGCCACCTGACAAAACTAGATGAAAGAAGTAAGCGATTGGTTCATCTAGGAGTTGAGAAGGGATCAAAGGCATATAGATTGGTTGATCCGGACACCGGAAATATATATGTGAGTAGAGATGTGGTTTTCGAAGAACAAGAAAGTTGGGTGTGGGAGAAGAGTTCAAAAATTAAAGCCACACCAGGTATGAGCTTCACCGTCGAAGGTTTTAACCTAGACGACTTGTACAATGAAGATTCTGAGTCGGAACCACGAACACCGGAACAAAATCTTGGGTCTCCACAAAGTGACAGTGATCAGACCGAAGAAAGTTTCCAGCCCATAAACTCTCCACAAGACTCCCCGATAAGCTCACAAAATATACCCATAAACTTATTGGATACACCCAATTCACCGATCACCCAAAATTCCCCAATTCTGTCTCCAAGCTCCGCCTCAAGCTCCACAGGCGGTGGTGCTCCCAAACGATTCCGCTTATTCACAGACTTGTACGACCAAACTGAAGAAATTGAAGAATTAATGATGATTCGCAATGATGACGAGCCAGTCTCGTACACGGAAGCAAGCAACAGAAAAGTGTGGATTGAAGCTATGAATGCTGAATTAGCATCAATTGAGAAGAACAAGACTTGGAGTTTTATCGATCTCCCTAAGGATCGCAAAGCTATAGGGTTAAAATGGGTGTACAAAGTGAAACGAGATCCAAGCGGAAAGATTGTGAAGTACAAAGCAAGGCTTGTGGCAAAAGGGTATGTCCAAAAACGAGGAGTTGATTATGACAAAGTCTATGCACCAGTGGCCAGGATCGAAACCGTGCGCATCATCCTAGCTCTTGCAGGCTCAAATGGATGGCGTGTACATCATCTTGACGTGAAATCAGCTTTTCTGAACGGTACTCTGGAAGAAGAGGTGTACGTGTCTCAACCTGAAGGGTACACGAAGAAGGATGAAATCAATAAAGTGTACAAGCTATCAAAAGCATTGTACAGTCTAAAACAATCACCAAGGGCATGGAATTCTTGCTTAGATAAGTATTTGAAAAGCTTGGGGTTTGCCAGATGTGCTCAAGAATACTCTGTTTACACGAAGAAGGAAGGTGAAAATGTCTTAATCATCGGAGTTTATGTTGATGATTTATTAGTAACTGGAAGTTGTCACAAAAGTATTCAAGCTTTCAAAACATATATGAAAGCCAAGTTTGAGATGAGTGATCTTGGACTTCTAACCTATTATTTGGGAATTGAAGTAAGCCAAAAGGAAACAGGTATAACACTGAAGCAAGAAGCTTATGCCAAAAGCATCTTAAAGAAAACTCGAATGATGGACTGCAACCCCACTAAGAGTCCAATGGAGCACAAACTGAAGCTCACCAAAGAAGGAGAAGGAGAATTAGTGAACCCCACCGAGTATAGAAGTATAGTCGGAGGTTTAAGATACTTGACTCATACACGCCCTGATATCTTATTTGCAGTCGGAGTAGTTAGTCGGTTCATGGAGAAGCCAACTGAACAGCATCTACAAGCAGTAAAGGGAATACTAAGATATGTGAAAGGCACTCTCGATCATGGTTTGACTTACACGAAAGGAGAAAGCAGAGTAAACGTCACAGGTTACTCAGATAGCGATCTAGCAAACGATGTGAATGACAGAAAAAGCATAGGAGGAATGGCATTCTATGTGAATGGTAATTTGGTCGCGTGGGCATCACAAAAACAGAGAGTTGTGGCATTGTCCTCATGTGAAGCAGAGTTTATGGCTGCAACTCAAGCAGCTTGTGAAGGTATCTGGTTGCGCCGACTCCTAACTGAGATAACAAAACAAAAGGTACCACCTGTTACTTTGTTTGTTGACAATCAATCAGCATTAGATCTGATGAAGAATCCAGTGTTCCATGGGCGTAGCAAACATATAGATGTACATTATCACTTCATTAGAGAATGTGTTGAAAATGGAGAGATTACAGTACATCATGTTTGTAGTAAGGAGCAAAAGGCAGATATCATTACCAAAGCATTAGCGAAGACAAAACACGAAGAGATGAGAATCTTGATTGGAGTCAAGAAGGTTTGAAGATTCTGAATTAAGGGGGAAAATGATAAATAATAATTCAGAAATTTAAATGGTTTCTAGATGCTTACATAAGTGCTTACCACATCTTGTGTTAGAATTCTGGAAGTTTGAAGTATTCAAAGTCAAATAAATGTTTTTAAATTAGTTGGTAGGTAATAAACTTGGCTATAAATAGTCATGCAAGAACTTGAAACATTGTACCACTCCTCAGTTAATCAATAAACACTCCTCCTTCTTCACAACATGCACAAGAAGCACTAGCACAAAGGGTTACAAATTTTAAAGACGAAAAAGTGAAAGCATACACAAATACAGAGGCCTTAAGGAAGATTTTGTTGGATTAGGTGTCTAAGCCATGACTAATAATTAGTATTTGCCTAATTAATAGTAGCACAGTCCATTTGGGTTGCCCTCATGGCTGGAGGTTTGTTGGAAAGATAAGTAGAGAGAAAGGGTTGATTTATTATATGACTAATAAATCAAGATATTGTTTGTTAATATATTATGGAGATGATATATTAATTAGAAATAATATTGTTTGATTAATAATTAATCAGAAATTAATTGGATTAATTTCTGTGACATTAATTGGATTAATCAGGAGGTCAGGGATTAAAGTCGTACGAATTCAATAGTTGAATTGCGGCACGCGCCGCGCCGATGTAATGGCTGCGACGCGCGTACATATCCGTACGAATTCAATAGTTGAATTGCGGCGCGCGGCGCGCCAATGTAAAGACCGCGGCGCGCGTACACATAATCCGGAAAATGGGCTGCGGCTAGGGTTTCTAGCTTTACCCTTTGGTTCCCTATAAATAGGGAACCCTAGGCCTCATTATCAGTTGCTCATTCTATTGTTTCTCTCTGGAATCTCGATCCATAATCCTCTCGGCTTGGGTGTGATCTCATTTGAGACAGGATACTTTTGCTGCTCAGCTTCCAGAAAATTCTAAAAGGTTGGTTTCTCTAATTTTATTCTTTTAGTTAATTTTCTTATGGCCTTTAGGATTTGTTATATGTTCATTAGAAGAAAACATAGATCCTTATAGGTTGCATGTGAACTTAGGTTATTTAGTTCATGGTTGCTGGAAACCTTTCAGTGGTATCAGAGCCAGGTTTTGTTTTCTTGTTGAATTGCTATAACTGTTTTAGGGTTTAAAGCCTATAAACCTTAATATATATCAGGATCGATTTCTAGGATTAGGGTTTTGGAAACCCTAATCCCCCCCTTGCCTATTTCGAAAATCTCAATTAGGGTTTTAGAAGGTTTTTCTATTTTTGGTAACTTTATTTGTTAATTAAATGGATAACCTTAAACCCCATTTTTTGAATTCGTTTTTTTTAGGGGGTTTAGGATAGGTTTTAATTAATTTGATTAATTTGGATAAACCTATCTTCAACTGAATTAATTTAATTAATTGTTAATTATAAGATAATTCAAAAGGATTTAATTAATTTTAAATTGTCGAAAATTAATAGAAAAATCCAGAAAAATATTTTAAAATGTTTAAAATATTTAGATTTAATTAATTTAATTAATTGGTAATTAAAATTGATTAAATCGAATTTAAGGTTTAATTTAATTCAAAAATTTAATTGTTAAATTTGGTAAAATTAAAAGATAAACCTTGGATATTTTAAAGGGTTTTAAAATACATCTTATATATGTTATTAATTGTTAATACTATATGTATAAGATAAAATTGGTCAGTCAATTCAATAGTAGGCCTCATTCACGAAGCTGGTCTATAAAGTGGGTATAAGGAGGCTGCCTGTAAAATGGCAGTCTAATGGGTGAACACTCTCACCCACCGCTCGCCTGATCAGTGGAGGGTCGTTAGCCGAATAGTTTTGATAGGACCACATAATCATTAAAAGTATAATGATCAAAGTACTAGAACCTTTACACAAAATCCCAATCTAGTTACTTTAAGAAAAATGTGAATTTGATGCTACCCCATGAAATTGCACATTGCACTTTATGAAACGTTGGTGGAGCGTGTGTGGTTTACCGGCACACCAATGGGGGTTCATAAAGAGTGGCAATAGGTGTCTTGGGTGTTATCATTGTTGATGGAGCGTGTGTGGTTTACCGGCACATCAATTTGAGATGATAATGGACCCCGAGAGTACCGAGCTAATTTGCATGGTTATTCACACCCGGTTTGTGATCCTCGGCATCCCAGTCACAAACGGTGGGGCATATCCGAGATTAAACATGCTATTGAACAGTTCAATAAATCTCAAAAGAAACTAGGAATTCCATTCATAATAAGATTATTTTTCCGCGGTGGAATTGGTTGAATCATCATTCGCCTACCTTTATAAAATTTGCTTATAGATTACGGCATCCCTCTTCTATGTTGCAAATTATTATAGTTGGATCCTAGCCTTATTTTATATTGGGTTATTATAAGGACCGACAAGTATCTAATTAAACTTACCTTCTTTTATAGATGTCTTCTGCTGATCAATCCGCTCCCCACTCAAACTCCAGTGTTCCCTCTATCCTCTCACTGTGTTCCAAGGTTCAATTGAGCGGGACAAATTACAATGACTGGATTAGAAATATCAAGATGGCTCTGAGGTACGAGAACAAAGAGTATGTCCTCAAGACCGAGCTTGTCGATATTGACCCTGAAACTGCTACTCCCGAGGAGATTTCCTTGTACCAAAAACATTCTGATGATGCGACCAAAGTGGCCTGCATCATGATCGCCACAATGAACCCCGAATTGCAAAGGATATACGAAGACTACTGGCCCTTTGAGATGCACAAGGAGTTTGCGGAAAAGTTCCGCAAGCAAGAGCGCATCAAGAGGTGCGAGGTGGTCAAGGACTTCACGAACAGCAAACCTAAAGATGGAGAGTCCATCTGCACTCATGTGCAAAGAATGCAAGGTTACATGGAGCGGCTTAGAAAGCTTGCGATGCCTGTACCAGAGCAGTTGGCCGTTGACATAGTGCTTAACTCCTTACCGAGTTCTTATGACCAGTTCCGGCTGGCTTATCACTTGAACAACAATCAGGCTAATATGACTGAGTTGCATCGTATGCTTCGAGTAGCTGAGGACGGGATGAAGGGTAAAAGTGTACCCTCGGTTAATCAGCCCGTCCTAGCCATCGGAAGTGGCAAAGGAAAGAAAATGAAGGGCCCTCCTAAGCAAAATTGGAGGGAAAAGGTTCAGGTCGGGTCATCCAGTAATGGCTCGAGAACCAAGACTTCCCACATTCCTTGTGTGGCCAACCCTGATGAAGCCAACTGTTTTTACTGCAAAGAGAAGGGCCATTGGAAGAGAAGCTGCCCCAAATACTTGCAGGATGTCAAGGATGGGAAAGTAAAGCCATCGACAGCAGGTATGTACACTATCTCTAAAAACTCACCATCTTCTAATTCTTGGGTCCTTGATACAGGATGTGGTTTTCACATTTGTTCTGATCTGCAGGGCCTAAAGGAAAGCAGGGAGGTGGAGCACGGTAGACTGAACTTGATCATGGGCAATAGGAGATCGTCCCCTGTTACCAAGATCGGCGTTTACAGTTTAGTGCTTAGTAGTGATGTTAATATAGAGTTATTTAATTGTTGCTATTTGCCAGAAATGGCAAGAAACATTATTTCATTTCACGCATTGTTCAGACAAAGATTTCAATTTTCTTTTGATAATAAAATTGGCTCGATTTCTGTTTTCAAAAATGGTATTTTGATTTTTACTGCTTATCCTTGTGAAGGTGTGTATGAAACTGTTGAATGTGTTGACAATTTAGGACATAGTGTAAATTATATTGATTCTACTAGTGGTGTAGAAAAGGCATGTCTGTGGCATAGTCGGCTCGGGCACATCAGCAATAAACGCATCGCCCAACTCCAAAAGGATGGAGTGTTGGAATCATTCGACCTCAGGTCGGATGATGTATGCGAATCTTGTCTGTTGGGCAAGATGACTAAATCACCTTTCAAAGGATCTTTTGAAAGAGGTGAGGGTCTGCTGGACATCATTCACACGGATGTGTGTGGTCCATTCAGATCAACCACAAAGGATGGCACGCGGTTCTACGTGACCTTTACCGACGATTTTAGTAGATACAGTTATATCTACTTGATCAAGCACAAGTCGGACACCTTTGAAAAGTTCAAAGAGTTTAAGAACGAAGTAGAGAATCAATTAGGCAGGAAGATAAAGATGCTCAGGTCCAACAGAGGCAGAGAGTATCTAAGTATCGAGTTCCTAGACTATCTAAAGGAATGCGGAATAGTTTCGCAGTTGACACCTCCCAGGACACCACAGTTGAATGGTGTTGCAGAGAGGCGCAACCGAACCCTATTGGACATGGTTCGTTCCATGATGAGTCGAGCTTCACTTCCCATTCACTTCTGGGGGTATGCCTTAGAGACTGCCGCCCACATCCTCAATCTTGTCCCAACTAAGAAGGTTGCTAAAACACCTCATGAGATGTGGACGGGGAAAGTTCCCTCGTTGGCACATATCAAAGTCTGGGGTTGTGAGGCTTTCGTTAGACGAGAGACTCAAGACAAACTCGCAGACAGAAGCGAAAGGTGTTTCTTCCTTGGTTATCCCAAACAGTCCTTTGGATATCTATTCTACAGACCAAGCGAGGACGTGGTCTTTGTAGCTAGACGAGCAGTCTTTCGAGAGAGAGAGCTCATATTCAAAGAGGACAGTGGGAGTACCATTGATCTGGAAGAAATTCAAGAGTCATCAGATGACGCAACCTTAGAAGAAACTAGCAACCAACATGAGGAAGAAGTTCCTGTTGGTCCGACAGATGTATCCTTACCTCTTAGGCGTTCCGGTAGGGTTAGCATGCCACCCGAGTTTTATGGGTTCCATATAACTTCGGATGGGGACACGTTTGTCAGTGATAGGACACTGATAAATTTGGATGAACCAGCTAACTACCAGGAAGCAGTGGCGGGCCCTGAGTCTGCCAAGTGGAAAGAGGCCATGGATAGCGAGATCAAGTCCATGTATGACAATCAAGTTTGGAACTTGGTTGACAATGTACCGGGTCGAAAGACAGTCGGGTGCAAATGGATCTTCAAGAAAAAGACCGACATGGACGGAAAGGTACACACTTTCAAGGCAAGACTGGTTGCGAAGGGCTTTACTCAAACCCCAGGGGTTGACTATGACGAGACCTTCTCACCAGTAGCCAAGATAAAGTCTATTAGGATTATGCTAGCCATAGCTGCATTTCATGACTATGAAATTTGGCAGATGGACGTCAAAACCGCTTTCCTTAATGGGAAGTTGACTGAGGATGTTTACATGAATCAGCCAGAGGGTTTTGTCGATGCAAAGTATCCTAATAAGGTGTGTAAGCTTGAGAGATCAATCTACGGATTGAAGCAAGCTTCTCGCAGCTGGAATCTTTGTTTCCATGAGAAAGTCAAAGAGTTTGGTTTCTCTAGGAGCGAGGATGAGTCCTGCGTATATGTCAAGGCTAGTGGGAGTATAGTCACCTTTCTGGTGCTGTATGTTGATGACATACTGCTCATGGGAAACGATATTCCAACCTTGCAAGATGTCAAGGCTTGTCTTGGGAAATGTTTCGCCATGAAGGACCTTGGAGAGGCTGCATATATTCTCGGGATAAGAATATTGAGAGATAGGAAGAAGAGACTAATTGGACTTAGTCAGGGTACATACTTGGAAAAGGTACTGAAAAGGTTTAGTATGGAAAATTCCAAGAAGGGAGAGCTACCTATCCAAAGTAATGCAAAATTGAGTAAGACTCAAAGTCCGAGTACAGACGAAGAAATAGCTGAAATGAGTCGGGTACCTTACGCTTCGGCTGTAGGATCGATCATGTACGCTATGACGTGTACTCGCCCTGACGTGGCTTTTGCTTTAAGCATGGTCAGTCGGTACCAGGGTAACCCTGGAAGGGCGCATTGTATAGCTGTAAAGAATATACTCAAGTATCTGCGAAGGACAAAGGACATGGTGTTGGTTCTTGGAGGCAGTGATACATTGAGAGTTGAAGGATATACGGATGCCAGTTTTCAGACGGATAGAGACAGTGGTCGGTCTCAGTCTGGCTGGGTATTCCTTCTGAACGGAGGAGCAGTAACTTGGAAAAGTTCCAAGCAAGATACGGTGGCTGATTCTACTTGTGAATCAGAGTATATAGCAGCAAGTGAAGCGTCAAAGGAAGCAGCTTGGCTGAAGAACTTCATCGGTGACCTTGGAGTAGTCCCGAGTATTCAGGAGCCCATGGAACTGTTCTGCGATAACGAAGGTGCGGTCGCCTTGACAAAGGAACCGCGAGACCATGGAAAGTCCAGGCATATCGACAGAAAGTACCACTACATAAGGCATAAGGTAGAAGAAGGTCACCTCGTGGTAAAGAGGGTATCATCGGAAGATAATCCTGCAGATCCCTTGACAAAGGCTCTGAGTAGGATTAAGCATAATCAGCATGCTAGGAGCATTGGATTAAGAGATGATATAAAGTTTATGTAAATTAGATAGGTTTCGAAACTTGTAACAATGTATTGTATTTGACTCTTGTGATTTAATAATAGAGATTTATTAATGAGTAATGGGTTACTACTTTTGTCAATACTTTATCATTGTGTTTTATTTTGCATGTTTTACTTCCTGAATAATTGGATTATTCAAATATCCACAGTCGATTACACTTTTTTGGGAGTAAGTGTGAAGTAAGACTGTCATGAATTGGTAATAGATTGTCTAACGAGTTAGACATTGCAATTGGATTGTTGCACCATTCGTGAGTACTTGGAAATGGAGATTTGAGTATTGGATAAACCCGCGCTCAATGGATTGCTTCATGGATTTCATCACGAGCAATGTTGAGACGATAATATCTTTTGATCTTTAAGCTAAGACATATGAGTTATGATTTATTAGACGGTTGTTCATTGATAATATGAAAATGCATCGGTAACTCGGTGTTATAAAACGTATTGTTGTGAGTGATTTGTCTGGTAAAAGACATAAGTATATGAGTCGAAGCTTATTCGTCCCTTGACCCTAACGGGGAACAGATATCTGTGGGCCTCTCGATGAATTTGAAGTTGACTAAAATGGTTGGCCAAACGGGACTAAATTGGTAGTCTAAGAGTCATATGCAAATCGGAAATCGAGGAACAGTGAATCAAACCAGGATTGACTTTAATCCATGTCTTGAGTCTGAAAATATCTTGTTGGACGGAGGATCATCTGATCACTTATCTATGGACAGAACTGATTAGATCAGAGTTTGGCAGTGGTTTCTAGGAAGCTAAAAGTGCTGGTTAATTAGAGGTTAAATTGGTAATTATAGTCATAGACTTATCCAAGTGGGAGACTGTTGGATTAGGTGTCTAAGCCATGACTAATAATTAGTATTTGCCTAATTAATAGTAGCACAGTCCATTTGGGTTGCCCTCATGGCTGGAGGTTTGTTGGAAAGATAAGTAGAGAGAAAGGGTTGATTTATTATATGACTAATAAATCAAGATATTGTTTGTTAATATATTATGGAGATGATATATTAATTAGAAATAATATTGTTTGATTAATAATTAATCAGAAATTAATTGGATTAATTTCTGTGACATTAATTGGATTAATCAGGAGGTCAGGGATTAAAGTCGTACGAATTCAATAGTTGAATTGCGGCACGCGCCGCGCCGATGTAATGGCTGCGACGCGCGTACATATCCGTACGAATTCAATAGTTGAATTGCGGCGCGCGTACACATAATCCGAAAAATGGGCTGCGGCTAGGGTTTCTAGCTTTACCCTTTGGTTCCCTATAAATAGGGAACCCTAGGCCTCATTATCAGTTTCTCATTCTATTGTTTCTCTCTGGAATCTCGATCCATAATCCTCTCGGCTTGGGTGTGATCTCATTTGAGGCAGGATACTTTTGCTGCTCAGCTTCCAGAAAATTCTAAAAGGTTGGTTTCTCTAATTTTATTCTTTTAGTTAATTTTCTTATGGCCTTTAGGATTTGTTATATGTTCATTAGAAGAAAACATAGATCCTTATAGGTTACATGTGAACTTAGGTTATTTAGTTCATGGTTGCTGGAAACCTTTCAGATTTGACCCAACTTGACAACTGATGCAATTTTAACGTCTAAAATTGTATATATTTCCTGGAAATCATGGTCGTAATTTACACCCAAAAGCAATTTTTTTTGGAAACGGCGCGGGAGTCGAACACCTTGTGACGGGTTTTCAACCGTCCCTCATTGTTTGACACTCCAAAGTGTCAACCCCCCACCTCACCTGGGAAAATCCCCCACAGGGGCTTGGAACCGGGATCGAACCCGGAACCTCCCCCCACATGGGTATATAACCCGATGCATCACTACCAGCTAGGCTGGAGATCACTTGCACCCAAAAGCAATTCACATATTCAAAAACCAGGGTGATGCCCGAAATATTAAATAAATTCAAACCCAGATCAAAAACTACTCAAAACTGCAAACTCCAAATGGAATCTGCAATGATATTTGTAAAGGCACCGGTCTGCAAGTCATAGTTGGCTTTTAGGTTTTTAAATTTATTAAATAATTAGCCTTTGCCAAAATTTTATTAGTGTATAGACATTCGGATTGTTGTTTTTGGAAAATAAAAGGAAAAATCAACATATTATTATTTTTGGAAAATAAAAAAATGGAATCTGCAATGATATTTGTAAAGGCACCGGTCTGCAAATCATAGTTGGCTTTTAGGTTTTTAAATTTATTAAATAATTAGCCTTTGCCAAAAATTTATTAGTGTATAAACATTCGGATTGTTGTTTTTGGAAAATAAAAAAAATCAACATATTATTATTTTTGGAAAATAAAATCACGGCTATGGCAAACGAGAAGCAGCAAGAAGTTATCAATCCATAGGATTTAAAATCATGGACTTACCTCTCATCTCTGCGGCAACAATCGCCGTTAATTCAATGCATCACCAACTTCGTATCCATGGATATAATGGCCAATATCCTCTTAGCTGTCGGTCCACTCGATTCTCGAAATCCCAGACTTCACCTCTCATCCACAATCAGTCCTTCTTAATGTTGGTACACTCACCCCAGATTGGTTGTCATCCATGAAAGCTGCTGCCGATGTAGCAAATCAGTTAGCTAAGCTTGGGTTTTTGATCTAGCTATCGTTGGAGCTTCTAGTTTTCGGTTAAAAGCATCCCTTGAGCTAATAGAGGAATAATCGGTTTCAACTTGGGTGGTATTTTCCTTTAATTTAATTAGTAAAATGGTAAAAAAAATTAAAAGAAAAAGGAAAAAGAAATTGAAAATGACAGTTTGGTCTTTTCATGTGGACAAGGTACATTGGCTTATTCTACTTTTGTTTTCAAAAAATTTAGCCAAGGCTTTAGAATAAGCATCCTATTTTTATTGTCAAGCTTTTAAATTTTACTACACTGACCCATCTTCTAAATTTTTAATTTTTATATATCACATTTTAATAAAATCTCTAAAGTTTTTTTAGAAATTACTATCTTCTCTGACAGTGTATTTTTAATTCTTTTACAATTTCTTTTAAAGTTCTTTTAACTTCTTTTAAAATTATTTTTGCGACGTCCTTATTACGCTACAATTTTTTCCCAATTTTTTTATATATTTGTTTTTTTATGTTCTTTAAAAATATCTTTTTAATTGGATGATTTATTTTACAATTTTTTTAACAACTTTTTGTTTTAAATTCACATAGTTTTTTAAACACTTTTCCATTTTACAAACTAACAAATGAATTTGTAACAAATTTGTTTTAAAGAATTTTGCATTTTTGTATTTTGTATGGTTTTTTAAATATTTATTTTTTTGGAAATTTTTACATAGCAAATTATACCGCAGCAACGCGCGGAAAAATACGCTCGTTACTACTAGACTCTAGACAAACTAATAAAAAAATTCAAAATATATTCTAGGCCATTGATATAAGAAGGTCCAAGAAAAGAAGTTTCTTATACATGTCCCCACTCCCACAAGGACAAAGGTAGATTTCGTGATGACACCTAACGGATCATAATAACGCCTCACGATCCGACCCCTGGCTGCATTTCATCATCCACGTGGATTCCTTACAATCATCTAACGGTTCCAATTTCACATCGACTCCAGTCGGCTGGTCCGTTGCTTCCCTCTCTCGCTCGTTTCACACCTATTGGTACACCGAATAATCTGGGACTAATATCCTCCTCAGGTTCTAGTGATCCTCGATGACTACCGCAACCAACGTCGTTGTCGCTGCCGGCACAATGTTCTGATAAATGTTTTAAGGGCAAGAGATCGAGCAGTTTCATAGTGGTTGTTTCCGACGCAACTGTCTGTTGTGAACTATTGCCTTCTGATGGGTTACTAGTTGCGTAATTTGACATCATCATGTAAATACTATTGCATAAATTCTTCATACGACTCAATTCTTTGTTGAGTTGGATATTCTCTCTCCTCAACCTCTCGTTTTCATCCATGAGTTCCGCGTTAGTTCCACCACAAGCTGTTGTTTATCGAGATAAATTAGTTGTAGGGCCTCGTGACGAGTTCGACGACACTACTTGTTCTTCGCCTGAGTTGCTGGAGAGGCGGTTCTGCGCTGAACAGTTGATACCGCCACCACCGTCACCATTGGAGTAACTGCAACGGCCTGTGCCGGTGCAGCCAATGCGATTTTTCGACGTTGTATCTCACATAACAGACTTTTTTCTCCTCTCCGGAAGCAATCGTTTGAGAACTCCCATCGATCAGGTACAACCTTCCTGAATCCCTACGAGTATAATTGGAAAAAGAAATGGTTCCATCAAACTGTTTGATTACAAAAAAGCAAATAAGCAATCGATGTTGTTATATCACGCTTACATAGGTGTTCAACTGGCGGACGAAGCTAGAGAAATTGTTATGCTTGAAGTACTTCGGGAGCAAATCCTTGGAAAATTCTGTAGGATTCCAAACGATGAAGCTAGATTCGTCTTCGTTCCAAGAGATCACATCGTTGATCGTTTTATCTGTTGGAACTCAAAATGTTCTTTTATTCGGAACTCAAACTGAAATACAAGAAAGAACTACTAACTTCTAAAACACTCTCTATGTTTTTGTGGTGCATTACAATGGATGTTAGAACATCTATTTATAGTGATGGTAGTGTGCCTAATTTCTACAATAGCTGCAACCTAAAAATGAGTTCATATGAGAAATTCAACAAAGTTAGGTGTGGTTGGTTGTGTAGGTGTGGTTGGTGGTGGCTGCAAGTTTGTGTTTACACTATGTGTTTACATTCACATTATCCCCCTTAAACCAAACTTGGCTCGAGATTCGTTACGCCGATCATGTTGAGCATTTCATGCCATCCCCGACTACAGAATAATCGACAAGTGCTTTGTCTTTATCTTTCTCGAGTTTCAATTTTGCATCCTTGGAACAAGTTGTTGGAATGCAATCTCTCACACTAAACTCCCCCGAAATCCTTTTAGCATAAGCCGTTTTCTTTAGAGACACGTCTTCCATCTTCTGCATCACCTTACGAAAATCGATACCTCGATTTTTGGGACTACATTGGAGAAAACTGGCAGATGCTTTTTCGGTCCAAGTCCATCTTTTTCGCTTACCAAAGAACCCTTCTCGTCTTATCCGTGGCTTCCTTTTCCGTGCGTCGAAAAACTGGTGTCCTTTTTCACATTTTTCAACTTCAACATAAAATTCTTTCTCACTCGGATCATCTAATTTCTTTAGATGTGAACCTAGAATTTTATCATGCTCCAAATAACCATTAACTTTCATGGTATAATAATTGGCATACGGACGTCGTTGATGCCACAACCAACCTGGATCATCTTGGGATGATAAAAGACACATTTTTCGTCTCGTCTTTAAAAGTGTCTTATAGAGTCGGTTACGGGTTCTTTTTACTTTAAAAAGTAAAGTATTACTATTGTCAAATACCCGTAAAATATCACCATCCATGTCGACTCGATTCACGTCTTCGGTTAGTTGTCCAAGACTTATAATAATCTTTTTAAGTCTAGGAATGTAATATACCTCGTTAAGTAGTCTTTGATCTCCGTTTCCGTAATCAAACAAGATCGTACATTTTCCTTTGATGTCGATCTTTGACCCGTCTCCGAACCGTGTATAACCCGTCACGTTCTCGTCTAACTCATGGAACTTTGAACGATCTCCGGTCATATGATTGCTAGCACCGTTGTCAAGGTATCATTCCTCGGAATCAACTTGACTTTGTTCGGATGCAGGGATATCAACGTCGTTCTTCTTTTTTAGCGGCACCATACTGAAGGGTTTTCTAGCAAAAAATGAACACAAAATTACCTATGGTTCACATGCAACCCTAGAAAGATCTATGTTTTCTTCTATGAAGATAATAAACTAATATCTAAATGCCAACAATGATTTCTAAAGTTTAAATCAGAAGAACCAACCTTTGAATCTTGTTCTTGAAGCTAGCAGCACAAGTGTCCTGCCTCAGATGCAAGTCATACCCACAGCAATGGAGAAGACAGTCCAACAGAGTAATCTTGGTGATATGTGGCGTGAATAATGGGGAGCCAGAGGGTTCCTTTTATAGCCTCCTAGGGTTACACCTGAAACCCTAAGGAGCCTCCAAGTGGGCAAGCCTGTTGACCACTTGGACCAGATCCCTAAACCCTAATTAGGGTTTTCGCCAACCCTAGAAAAGCCTCCAAGGGTGGCGCCACTTTTGGCCCCTGGACTTCTCTTTGCCAGTTATTCAACTATTGAATAAATACAAACTAGTCCTCACACTTTTAATTAATTTAATCACTAAATTAAATCCAATTAATTCTAGATTAAATCTTAATTAATTATTATGGTTTCTAATTAATATATTAACACTTAAATATATTAATAAACCATTTAATTAATTCTATTGATTTATTAAGCAATTAATAAATCAACCTTTTACTCTACCGAACTCTATCCTGACCTCCAGCTATGAGGGCAACCCAAATGGACTTTGCTTCAATTAACAAGATAAATATAGTTGTAAAGTCATGGCTTAGACACCTAATCCAACACATACCTGGTGTATCTTCTTGCAAGATCGCCATCATTAAAATGGGCTCTTCATCTTCATTGGTTTGGGTGAGGTTCACCTCCACACCTTGTTTCTTGTTTGGACACTCTGATGCATAATGACCATATTCCTCGCAAGTAAAACATTTTATTTTACTTTTGTCCTTTCGAGGATGATTGTAGTCATTCCGGTTTGCATCATACTCATGACCATCTCCTCGGCCATGCCCACGACCTCGACCGCGTCATTGGCCTTGGTTTCCACTTTCCCTTAAAGTGTTTGACGAGTCTCCCTCGTCGGTTTGCTTAGATTGAGATGCCCACTTGGCATGTGTAAGCAATAGAGAAGGTCCTTCTTCCCGTTCTTCATACCCTCGAAGTCGCTCTTCGTGGGTCTTGAAACGGCCTACAACTTCTTCAACCGTCATGTTTTTCATGTCTCTAAATTGCTCGATAGATGTTACGATTTGTATAAATCGCATTGGGACGGCTCGAAGAAACTTCTTCACAACCGTATTCTCCTCGATCTTTTCACCGAGAGATCGAATACCGGTCACAATAGTGTTCAATCTCATGGAGAAATCATCTATCGACTCACCATTGTTCATTCGGATCACCTCAAATTCACTTCTCAACGTTTGTACTTTAGCCTCCTTTAATCGATCAGCTCCCATATGCATCATCTTAAGCGTTTCCCATGCTTCTTTAGCCGTGTCCTTCTCGACCAACATAAGAAGTACGTCCTCTGGAATCGCTTGGTAAATGGCCGCAAGCGCCACCCTATCTGTTCGTTCATCTACTCTTGCATTTTGAATTGCATCCCACACTCCTTGTGCTTGCAAATTCACTCGCATTTTTATAGCCCACACCGCGTAGTTTGTTTTCGTAAGCAACGGATAGTGTAACGTAATACTACTATCCCTCCCGGTCCTTTGAACACTTTCAATTTCGTGTTGAGAAAACGACGAGCTTGGTGTAGTCATTCTTGGCTATATTATCTTGAGATTTTTCAAAAATAATGGGGAGCTACGAGTAATTTATGAAAATTACAAGGGCCAAAATGTAATTTTCAGAATTTTAGAAGCTGGTTCGAAACTTTTAGGGGCTGTTTTGAAGTTTTTCTGAAAAATTGGGACCAACCTTAAATTTTTCGGAAATACAGGGACCAAAACGTAACTTTTCGAAACTTTAGGGACCAAATTGCAGTTTTCTGAAACCTGCTACAGTGCTGCTATAGTGAACTACTACAGTGTCGTCTTCTCCGGCGAGATCTCCGGCGAACTGGTTTTTTCTGGCGAGATTCCGGCGAACTTTGACCGGCCGTTTGAGGATGATCCGGGTGTCGAAAAATTCCGAAAAATATATATTCGGAATCCTGAGAACGAGACCTTTCCAATGGTGCTCTCGAAAATCGATTTTGAGACGATAACTTTTTGACCAAAAACCCGAGGGTGTTTAGAAAGTTGCCCCATGAGCTTAACCAAGCTCTGATACCACTTGTTGGAACTCAAAATGTTCTTTTATTCAATACTCAAACTGAAATACAAGAAAATAACAACTCTCGCTAACTATCTAAACACTCTTTTCTATGTTTTTGTGGTGCATTACAATCGATGTTAGAACATCTATTTATAGTGATGGTAGTGTGCCTAATTTCTACAATAGCTGCAACCTAAAAATGAGTTCATATGAGAAATTCAACAAAGTTAGGTGTGGTTGGTGGTGTAGGTGTGGTTGGTGGTGGCTGCAAGTTTGTGTTCACACTATGTGTTTACATTCACATTATCTTCCACAAGCTGGTAAGTTTTTGTCAGAAATGGTGTCGGAAGAGATCTGGCTGTTATATCTGCGTCCGTAGACTCTCTGCCGCTCCGCTCTACCAGCAGAGGAACCATGTTCTTCGAACAACCTTCACTGTACCAAAAGGAACCATCCAAAATCAACAAACGAACATCTATTTCCAACAAAACAACTACAACGTAAAATTTAAAAAAAAAATGATCAAACATACCGATTAAGAAGCGCCTATATCAATGTACATATTAATTTATCTGATCGGAGACGATAGAGAACGGCAGCAGGAGGGTGTTGCATTTGACGATTCTAGAATGTTCGTGCAGATGAAATAGGAACACGACCGAAAAAAGGGCCAGAAAGTTCAAGAAAAGTAACATTACATTGAATGAAGAAAGAGAAAAATGTGTGTGGGATAGAGGTAAAAGAAAGCACGAGAAGGTACGTCAAGGGAATTCGTTTTCAAGAAGTTTCGGTTGCTCCATTGGATTTAAATACGTGTCAACTATAATAGATTGACACATATTTACTTTCCTCCAAAATCTAGATCTTGGATTTCCGATTTGACCTAATAAGTAAGATAAAGCACCTCTCGTCCCCCTCCGTTTTGCTCTGAGAATTATTTACTGCCTCCTTAACGCAATGTTGTTGAGTTCAGTATTCGGAAGGGTTTGCTCTGAAACGTGTTCTTAAGATTTTTTAAAGAGGGGAAAAGGGATGGAATGAAAGGGAATGAAAATAAAAAAATGCTATTTTTCACCAGCCTACTTTTAGGAGGGTTAGAAAGTGATGACTTTCAAATTACCTATTTGTCCTTACTATTCATCTTCATCAAGTTCCAGCTTTAATCAAAATTGTAAATTCCCTTTCCATCCCTTTCCATAACACAAATATTTATCTGAATTTCCCTTCTATTTACTTCTCTTCCCTTTTCTTCTATTTCTTTTCATCCCTTTCTATTCAATTAAAAACTAAAGAACATAGTGTAAATGTTCTTCAACGTCTGACTAAATCATTAAAAAGTTTAGGAAGATACATTTGTTACAAAATTGTGATGCGTGCTAAGAGGGGTGTTACAGCGAAGTACATGTCTAGTTATGTTCTAAAATGGGAGGGAGCCTAGGAATAAGCTTTAATACAGAAAGGACCCAAGGGTGGAGTACTACATTGAGGAATGCCCTCAAAGCATATTAGTGTCCTCGGAGGGACAAACTTAGTATAGATCAGTTCCTTACAATTCATTGTGCTTGAGGATCATGTATAACATGCGTATCATATATGTTTATATATTTGTAAGAAAAGTACCATATTATATGATTCTTTGACTATCATAATGTTTACCAATGAGTTTGAAATGATACTTGTGTCTAAAACTAATGCACCAATGAGACAATTGTGTTTTATGTATTCAATTGGTTTTGTAACATTAGTTCAAGGAAATGAAGTTATGTAGAAGTTGATCTCATCTTAGACATGAATCCTCTAGAAGGAATTAGATGATCCGGGATTAGAATGAAGAAAATACTAATGGAAAGTTTATTTTTAATAATAGTCGTCTTTTGAATAGTTAGTGTTTTCTATGGCTTTTGATTTTTGCAATCCATGTATTTCATCATGAATGTGAATGTATATATTGCATCATATGGACTTGTTTCCACTGGACATGACATTAGTACAACTAATATCTATATTTCATGTTAATTCCCGATGTCAAAAAGTTGAGGTGTTACAATTTGGTATCAGATTCATAGTTTAAGCAAAGTGAGTTTGGACTTTCCATGCCTAGGCTTAAATTGTGATGAACAATGAAGACACAAGTAGATTTATGACCACTACTAGTGACACACTTTGGTCATATGTGCTTATCTTAAATGCTAGTCTCGCATGACTAAAAAATGTATGTTATAATATGATAACACAATTTGATTATCGCTTCATGAGATATATTACAGAAATGTAAAGTATTGAATTCGGAAATTTTCATAGAAAATGGAAAATACAAAAAATGATATTATGTCAAAATATATTGGACAATATTTATATACAACTCCTTCTCGAGGAAGCCGATCATCGTATTAAAAATGGAGCAACTTGGAGAACTAATGAAAGTTCTCAACCTAATACTTTGGAGGTTATCCAAAAGCTTATCAGAAAATTATAATAGAGAAATAATGAAGAGATTCATGGTATTATCTATAAAAGCATAAAGGTGTCGGATGAGAGATGTAAAGCTCACAGCTACAATTATTGCACTTCAAAATAAGAGTATAAACTTTCTTTGCCAACTACCAAAGTATGATGCCAACCAATGAATACATAAATAAGTAGTGTGTATGATGTTGTATTAAAAAACAATTTGGCTGACTAAAACAGAAAATGTTGATCGAGATGTGAGCCAATTGGGGATCTCACTATAAAATTATTTTAAATTTCATGAACTTGTTTCATACAATTGTTAAAGTACTCGTGAAGATTAGAGAGAATGGTTCAATTTCAGATGATAAATAAAAAGCCCAATGTATTTTATATCCAGTGGCATCATTTGATTATATTTTTATAATGCAACTAATGTCTACTATATTTGGATACACCCATGATTTGTGTATGTTCTTTGCAAAGAAAAGATCAATACATTGTTAGTGTCGTAGGACTTGTTTTCATAAATAAATGAGTTTTGAAAAACAAAAATAGACCACGGATGGGATACCTACATGAATAAAGTCATATAATTGTGCAATAAGTATGACATTTTTGTTCCAAATATGAAATCTTGTTATATCCCTCAAGGAAGGTCAAAGCATTTTGTTCAACAAGAGACCAATCATCATTATTCAAATGTTACAATCTTTATTGGAGTAATTGAATTCTATGCCAAGAACTTGATAATCAGTTTGATGAAGTGAATATGATTTAATTAAATCATGTCACACATCATTACTTGTTGGCTACTTCCCATTGCTAATTTTTGCACAACGGTTGTTAGATTTGAAAGTCTTGACTCAATGTTAGATGTATCTACTTCATTGACCCGGTGTTGAGAATCTCTACGCATGTCCTGTCGAGGTCCAAAGTGTTGTGAAATCGCGGCCATGGTTGAAATAAGTTCCCGACTTTGTTGTGGTGTTTTAATAAAAATGTCGCCGCCACTAGAAGCATCTACTAATCTTATTTCCATGGTCAACAACCCCTCATAAAAGTGTTGAATGAGAAGTTGTTCGGGAATTTGATGTTGAGGAAAACTCGTGCAAAGACTATTAAATATTTCCCAATAGTCGTGAAGAGTCTCCTTTTGGCCTTGGTGAATTCCGCAAATATCGTTTCGAATAACGGATGCTCCTGTTGCGGGATAAAATTTGTCCAAAAACGCTCTCGCCATTTGGGGCCATGAATTTACCGATCCCGATGGAAGGTAAAATAGCCAATCTTTCGCTCGATTCGCTAAAGAAAAGGGGAATGCCCTTAACTTGAGTTGATCATTTGTGACTCCTTGTGGCTTCATGCTCGAGCAAATAATGTGAAGCATCAGTTTTTGTGAGATCTTCGTTTCCAACCCATGGTAGGTAGGAAGATGATGGACTAGACCAGACTTCAACTCCATTCTGGGTTCAGGAGCGGGATATTGGATTTCAATAGGAGTTTGAGTGACATCTATTTCCATCATTTGCCTCAAAGTTCTTTTGGGATTGCGGTATATAGCCATTGGAATTGGGTTTCTTTGAATCGGGTGTATCGGATCGGGTTGTTCAAGGTTGATTGTATCGGTTGTGTTTCGGATAATTTCGGGTGTTTCCGAAATTTCTTGTCGGGTATCGGGCTTGACTCGGTCTCGATATCCGTCCCACTCGAAGAGTCAGATTGATTTCCCAACTCCATGGTGGCACCGGAACTTTGACCTTTTCGAAGCCTCGTTTCCTTCTTCAAGCGTTTTGCTTCTTTTTCGATTTTCGAATTGAATTCCAATATATCTGTTCGAAGGGATCTGGGCATAGAAAAACAAACTGATTAAAAATATCAACCCCTGGTAATAGCGCCAAAATTTGGTGGTTGTCGACGCCAATAAAAATAAACCCTACTTCTGGTACACAATTTTGCGTATAGCGATAAAGGGATCGTATACACAGAGATTGGTTCAGTTTGTAAAACTATGCGATCAATTAGAAAACGAGATATATTTTTAAACAAAAAAATAAAAGAAAGGGGGTTTGTTTGTTTTGGTTGAAAATGAAAATAAGAACAAATTATCAAATTTCGGCAAAGAGAATTAAGTTTAAGGAAACAATCAATATTGGGATTTCATCACAATTCCAACTAGTTAGTTTATCATCAAAGATTATGGTGCAATGTATTTGACTTAATCTAGCTTGATTACAATGTCTTAAAAGCTTGAAACACCTAGATTCTTCTTAATGGTATGGATATTAGAAAAGTTCTTAATAATCGTCTTAATCAAAATCAAAAGTCAAATAAGCATCTAACTTAAGTAATTTGACTAGCAATATGGATTTAAGAATCACCAAGCTCAAAGAAAATCAAAAGCTTCCATTTCTCCTTGAAGAACACAACTTCATGATTTTAAAAATGAATATAAGCATCCACATAAATCATTTGTCACTAATTTGTTGAAGAAATCAATTAGGTAATTTAGAAAACAAATAACAATAATTATCCAAGCATTCAACCTCATGAATAAGAAAACAACAGCAATTTAAACATGTAAACAAGTTGCCTTCATAGATTTGAGAATCAAGCACTCATAAAGTTCTTCAAACTTAACTAGTTGTTCAAGGATTCACCCAATATCGATAAGGAGAGTTCTAGCCAAGCATGGCTAGAACAAAAAGTGTAAAAGTAAAGAAAACTCTTGCCAAAGACCCACATATAGGTAAACCACACATAAAATAACAAAAAAGCCCCTCAGGGACAGTTGCGCGAGTAATGCAAGCCTAGGCTAAAAAGTCACACGGGTCGCGTGACTAGGCAAAAAGCCCAGTTTGGGCCTGATCCGGTCCAACTAGCAAAAAGGGGCCTTGTCTCCTTTCTTCTTTGGGAAAGATCTGATTTTTGACCTCTTTGACCACCATTTTGGGCTAGGTAAGCCATATGGAGCCCATGTCTTCTATTTTGATCCATTGTTTGCTTCAAGTCCAAGCCCAATTAGTGATCCGATTCTCCGAAAATTTCGCGCTTCAAATATCATCCCGTTCTGTGCGCTATAATCTCCCGTTTGGCACATCCCGCTCCCGATAGTCTTCAATAATATTTGCATTTAAACACAAAAGACTAAAAGTATCCCCTAATGATAAAAATATAAAAATACAAAATATGCATGCGAATTATACTAAAAAATGAAATAAAACGTGCTAAATAAATTATAAAAAGAATAAATAAAAATGAAGTGTCATTAAGTCCTAAAGATGATTTCTCTTATTTTGACAATGTTAGAGTACTCCAACTTGCTACTCTCTATTCTTTCAAATTTTCAAACACTGATTTGACGAGTCTTGATTGTCAACTTGATATGTTCATAAATAATGTACAAAAAGATATTGAGTGAAGCTTGTTGAAACAAATAAGCATGTGACTTGTCCACTAGTTTTTAGCTTATTAAGCTAATATTGATTCTTTTTGTTGCCACCACAAGAGTAAAGAGAGATTTTTTTTCTAGAGTGACCTATGTCAAAAATAATTTACAAAATATGATGAAGTTAACTCAAACCAAAGCTAGATGCTGGGAGATTTCCTTGAGATGGAAAGCTTTCACTTGTTTGCCTCTGAAAACTCCTTGATTCTTCAAGAATTTGTCACGTACACACACAAATCTCACCAAGAACACCGACACATATGATTGGGGAGCTTAAACAGAGGAAGAAACTGATTATTGCAGTGAAAATACCTTGGTATTGCTCACTTTCTTCGGGTTAAACGGTGACCCATCGGCTCAACTTGTTATTTTTCCAGCTGGCAGCTTAAAAACCGAACAGTTGTCCAATATGTACCGAGAACACGTCACATTTGACCCTCGCGTCCCTTAATACGACATCTGATCTTTTCATTACGCATCGTTTACTCTATGAAAGCTCTACTTAACGTCGTGTTCTTTACTACTAGGCATGTTGTATCTTCCTTTTGGACACATCACATACTTTATGAGCCATTTTACGTCAAATCCTCTGAACACTAGACATGGCAACCTACTTTACTATTTCCTTCTAAATTTAACAGCATACTTTAAGAATGTGTCACGTCACTGACATGGATGTGTCGTATAAAATAAGGCAAAAACCTCATGTTTTACAATAATTTTCAAACATCTCAACCATTAAGCTTTAAGATGTCAAACTTAATCACAATAGTTCTAAACAAATATCATGACATACCTAATCATCAAAATAATGAAACTCGGTCAATTTTATCCAAATTGATGGAATTACCAATGGTCAAGTTTTTTCCATTCTAACATAGATTTTCCAATACAATTACACATAGTTCTAGTTCACAAATACACATAAATTTTTGGTTATCACAAATATCATCGAACGGTTTCAAGACAGGAGGTCTAGGCATATTCAATTGTAACTGTTGTTTATGTTATGTTTTGCGATTACGACTTTAAACATTAAGCAAGTTTATGAAAATACTATTTTGAATTTCAACTACGTTTGTTCCCTGGTATCAAATTTATGGCTCTGACACTAAATGGTGGATCACTCGTATTATCCCCTCATTCGAAATTAATGATGGTGTTATTGAAATTAATGATGGTGTTATTGATCTAATGTGATTTATGTGTGGATCCAAGTGTTTCAATCAGAATCATTGAAAAAAATATAAGTAATTGGTCATTTTTTAGGTTTTGTAGTTCATAGCGATGATTATGATGCTAATCCACTCAAATTATAGATTGATCTTATTAATGATGTTAATTAAGTGTTTAAACAAAGCTTTGAACTCTATTAATCTATCCTAGGTCATTAGAATTCTACGTGTTAGAATTAAATTAGACAACTAGGCAAGTTATGGATGCAGGCCCTTGTGTTTCTAGAGGCCCAGGATCGGGCTAGCAGGGGTGTTACACTTAAGTGGCCATAACTTTGGTATAGGGCTCCGTTTTAAGCATGCGAGCAGTTAAGTCAAAGCTTGAAGGCCTTACCCACTTTCGAATCCCTAAAATGCTTTCTAATTGAAGTTATTGATACTTTTATGTTTTCTCAAGTTCTGTTTTGAGGCTATTGTTCGTCTCATGGCCTTTTGCGAGCCGCTTTAGCTTTAATCATCCTATTTAAGTATTACTTATGTAATTTGGATGGTCATTATTTGGTTTTTATGAAATTCATTTTTCCATCCAAATTTCATGTTCTTTGAATCGAATTTGAGCCTAAATCCACGGTATTCATTGAAGCAACGTGGTTTTGGAAGAAGTTATCGTAGGCATCCTAAGAGTCAACGGGATTGATCTATGTTTGTAATTTATATCCTACATCAGTTATGGAAGCATTTTAGAGCTTTTACTCATTTTTGTGCGGGTCTGATAAATTACATCGTGTAATTTTCAGTAGAAACTTTACATGACCGTGTAATTATCTTAAATATTCATATTTTGTAAACTTTTTATTTTTTTTATCTGGGTAAGTTTTAGTTGTTGCTATTACTCTTTTATAGACTTGGCAATGGTGTCTAATTAATAATATGAGTCATGAAGTTTAGCAACATTATTTTAGGTAATTAGAAAATTAACTAGCGACTAGTTACTAAGTAATGTTGGTCTTTAAATGGAAATTTTGAGCATCTAAACATCATTAAAAGCGGAATAGATGATCTAAATGTACAAAGTGGGCTCATCCCCTAAGAACACATGACCTCTATTTTATTGTTGTACTTTGAACTTACTTGATTTAATTGCTATATGCATAAACTATATGAAATTGCTATATGCATAAACTATATGAAATGCTATATGTAATAGGTTGTGCATTCACAAAATGAATTTTACAATGAGTTTTGTAACAAGGATAGAATTCCTTGTTTTGAGTTGATTTTTTATAATGATCATATTTTTTTGGAAACGGCGAATGAATATATAACCACCTGAGGGTACTCGCCCCGCAACCCAGGGCGGTTGGTAATTACCTATGGCGCAAGAGCATTTCCCCCATTCACCAAATCACCAGGGAAAATCCCCCACAAAGCCGGAGTCAAACGCCCGAACTTGGATCAGATCCTGATTTGTATGGCTCTAACACTTTATATACGAGAATTAGATATCTATGAGAGTAAACCAGTTTGTGATGGCGCCCTAATCACCTCATTGCATGTGAGTTTTATGAAGCATGTGATGGAAGATTACGCTTTGGGCTATTTCTTACAATCATGTTTCATGTAACCACTACCCTTAAGAAGATAAGAGGTACGATACGAGAATAGAAATTTTGAGATGACTTAAACCCTTATTTGTGAGATGTTTTGCACACAAAGATGAATTGGGTAACGGGTTGGTAGCATATTACATTGCTTCTATTTACAATATCGTTTTAATATCGATGAAAGTTTTGTTAATGTTGTTTAAAGTGTATTGCCTTTGAAATGCTTCTTTCCCTACATATTGAACATATGCTAACCTTTTTCGTGTTCAAAATTTTTAGGGGTTTACATTGTGCATTATCCTTCTGTGTTCAAATCAAATTAATCTTTACACAAATGTGCACTCTGTAACACGTGACTTGTATAAGATCCAAGTCTAAATCCCCTTGACAACGGTGTAAATTTCCCATTACCCAAAAACGATCAGATGACACTAAAATCACCAACACATCAAACTTTCATTTAACCAAATATGCTAAAACAATTATACTTGCTCTACGAAAACCGGAAGAGAAAAAAGAAAAATTAAAACCAAACACTAAAGTCACCAACACAACAAAGTTCCATACCGAGTGAATTCCACCATGAATCCTATGCATGATTAGAAGATTGTTTTGGTGTGGGCGCAACATCACCAACAACCGATCGCTTCTCATTCGTTTCTTCATCATCTTTCAATGATTCTTTCTTCTGTAGTTCTTTCACTTTACGGTATTCATCATAGTGGGCCCGTCTCTGCTCCCTAAAGCTTGAACTCTTCCCGCCTTCACAATCTGATCCATAAACTTTAATATGATTATGGAAGACTTTGAATTTGTATGCATGAAAGAAAATTCAATGAAAAAATAAAAAGAACCTTCGTCTTGATCCATGGCATCGCGTTCATCATCAGATGATGTCCAGCCGGAATACGAGTTACTGTTGCTACTCGAAGATGCAATTGCCACCTCATTTAATGCGGAACGAATTGCTTCAGCATTTACTGTGTTGTTATTACCGTCTCCTTCTAGGAAACTAGAGCTTCGAATAGGAGATAGAGATCCTACAAAGCGTTCTAATAATTAATACAGTAATTTATACAAATGGTCCTTGTGATATAGTGGAAATTACAAGTTCAGTGAATCAGTTCAAGTTTCGATTTTGTTGCATGGATCGTCCTCATGTTTCATTTTGTTGCAGATTTGGTCCCTATGTCGTTAAATCTAACCATGCTGTTAGTTTTCTAAAAGAATTACCATACTGGAAATTATAAGTTCAGTCAAGCTTCAGAGTTTTAGATTTTGTTACATGGCTCATCCTTGTGGTTTCATTTTGTTGCATATTTGGTCCCAGGTTCGTTAAATCTAACCATTCAGTTAATTTTTTTTTTAAATTACCATTTTGCCCTTGGTCCCTGAGTTATAGTGGAAATTACAAGTTCGGTCCAAGTTTGGATATCATTACATGGTTCCATTTTGTTGCAGATTTGGTTTCTCGGTCGTTAATTAACCACTCAACTGTTGGTTTTTTTTAAAATGACCATTTTGCCCTTGAACCAAACTAAAAAAACAATATACCACAGGGACCATTTTCGTAATTTACTCTAATTAATACGATTTCTACATTATGGGACATGAATAGTGGGAGAGTATACGACTATGTACCATCAGCATCAATCATTGGATGATATGGAGTTTTGGGTTCTGTGATTTTCTGCCTTACGGGTTTATTTGCTTCGATTTCCCCAAGGTTGGCTTCATCCCATCTAACACCTCTTCTACGGCTTTAAAGATAATGATCATGTAAGAACAGAAATCGGTATTATATCAACAAACAAATTGTGAAGTAATAAGACAGTGATATATTGTACCTCATGTTTCCTGTCCTTGAGCTTCTGAAATGGAAGAGAGAGAAGTTGTTTGGGTGACCGGATTGCTGAGATATAGTTGGAAACCAATCAGTGAAATTTCTTAGCATGTAGACTTGACTTTGAGAATAATTTATTGCTCTTGTTTAAGCTCAAATTCATTAACAGATTGTGACTGCCTGATAAGCTTATAAAGCTATTGGCGTTCGTAATCAAAAGCAAGGGAAAGCTTGTAGAAGAAGGTATATGAATTTTATGAAGAAAAAAGGGACTTGTAAACCACTGTAAATTGCTGTGGCATCAAAATCGGAGGTACTTATTCACAATCATACTAAGCAAAAATTGATGATATGCAAGTGACCAGGAACGGGAATGAATTTGCTAAGAACTTGGAATCGACCAGCAATGAAGATGATTTTAGTTGGAATTTGAAAGCGGCTAGGGATAAGCTGATTGTATTTCGACCATATAGGCCTGAAGAAGAAATGGAGAATAAAATGTATAACATATCTAACCCTCGAAGGAGGAAGGGAAGTTCATCCATCTGTTTTCAACCTGCTATTGCAGGTGACCAGAAAGCAACTAGAGGAATCATCACACAGAAACCTATCCACTAACAGAACTACAGAAAAAATGAAACCAAAACACCAAAACCTGAACATGTATTCAAGAGTCACTAACAAAAGCATTAGAAACACTAAACCCCCAGAACCTAACAATTCATACCGAATACATAAATTGAGGCCAGTTAAAATAGCTTAAATTCGTAAGAAGCAAAAACGACGCTATATGCAACTCAAAGTGTTAGTTCGGAAGGAAATCCATCATACGAATATGATTGCCATCAAACCCCGAATGAATAAAAATGAAAGGATAAACGTGTGGATCGATTAGGTCAAAAAATCGCAATAGGGAAGATAGATTCGAGTTCGTTTTACCTCCGAGAAGGAAGCGATGACGTCCTTGAGCCGGCGACTGTGAATATCCCCGGTGGGCGGTGGTTGATGATTGTTTCACGAAAAGATGCGTGATACTATTTCCTGTTAGGTTGCTTTCTCCATTATCCACTTGCTTGCTGCAATATCTTCCTATCTCGGGTATAGACCCCGAGAAAAGTCCTTACTGGCGGGTTTTGATTGGAAAAAGCAACTTATAAATAGTAGATGACATGTAACTTTTTTTATTAATTATGTTGAATAAAATAGTCTTCTTAAAAAATCACATCATACCACATCAAAAAGATTTTGCACGCAATTTAAATTCTAATTTAAAAAAAATCAATAATAACCTGATGTTATCAGATTTCATAAATAGAGCCGTGGGAAGGAGATTTTTTGGTTCTGATAAATATATGGCAACAACATTATAAACGGTCATCTGAACCTTGGAGGAATCTCTAAGAAACCGCTCTTACATTTGAACTAGTGAGGATTGAAAGGGGAAGGGCGTAGATGTAAGAGTAAAAACTCGAGATTAAAATGTGTTGTGAATCCGTGATAGGAGATGTTAATATGGAGAAAGTGGTTGCTCCAAAAGAATAGTCTTAGACCAATTGTGGCGGTCAGTTTTTTTTCCGATAAGGGTGAATGGTTTCGAGGTTTAACCATTCTTGCATTATTGCCATATTGTCGAGCCAACTGTAACTAATGCATTGTATCTTTGGTGGGACGACGATCAATTTGCATTGAATGCTCATCACAACGTAGAAATGTTTCTTATATGTCGGGCGTGGTACGGTTTTATGTCATTATGTTGATGGTTGTTGTGTGATTTTATCTTAGAAGCCAGTTGTGGATAATCGAACTGTCTAATAAGTTTATCATCAAATAAGACAAATATTATATTATTCATTGAATATATTTGTGAGGTAAATTCATCATGATTTTTATCTCGTATATAGTATAGATATTTGTGAACGTTATAGCTTTAAAATTGGTTTATGTAGGGTCATTGTCAGATCTAATCTAGTAAGCAACTTTTTTACAATAATACCATGAGTATATTTGTATTAGATAAAATTAGGCATAACAAAATGTATATCTATATATTATATTAAAACAAGAATGATGACATGATATACATGTGTTGCATTCTCACGTTACTAAATCCTTCAAATTTAGGTTATGTTTGGCACACTAGTCGTGATAAACTAGTTGGTAGTTATTAAGCTAGCTGATAAAAATATAGTGTTTTGGTAAACTAGCTGATAAGTCAGTTGAAAATTTGAAATAACATAAAAGGGTATTTTTATAATTAATTACCGGTACATTTGGAAGAAAAATATTCATAAGCTCGTTGAAATGTTACTCTAAATAACATTTCAAAAAGCTAGTTTATAAATTGGCTTAAAAAATACTTTTTAACTTGTCAAACATGACAACTTTAAAAAACTCAAAAAATAATCTAACTTATCAACTAGTTGTAGCATGTCAAACATAGCCTTTATAACATCATAACCATTTTTATTCGAAGAAAAACACGTTTTCTTGTGTGAGTGATTTGTCATCTTCGCCTGCTAAATGTATAATTGAAAGGTCAAGCATGTATAATTATGTTCTCAATTTGATATGAAAATTCAAACATATTCAAAATATTCGGACGCTTGATTGATTATTTATGTTCATGTTGGGAGTCATATCCAACTTAGTATTATCTAATAGGGATGAGCAGTGGGGATCGAGAAGCTGCATTTGAAACCGGAACTCATCTTAAACTGTTGGTAACCAATGTGTTTATTTCATACTAATTCCCTCCAGATCCACAAAAAAGTATAAGTTTCCATATATTTGAAACAAAAACCAGATAACTTATCATTTCATACGACAAGAAAATAAGTAAAACTAAAATAATAAATAAAACTTTAAAGAGCGCATTGGTAGCTTTGTATGACTTAGCAATTATATATTAGTTGCCTAAGTAAGACTACAAACTATTACTAAAACATCATAAATATAATGATGGAGACTTAGAAAGATATCCTTTTATTATAAAACACGTCTCCTTTGTTTTGTGTTTTTTGATCTCATTATCTTTAATGTCTTTTGATACTATAAGAACTTCTATCATTTACTGAAGTATTAGACTTTAGACTAGTACTATTAGTACAATAAGTAAATTGTCATGCACAAAAAATCCTAATTGGTCCAAATACCCTAGACACGGTTTCTTAAAACAGACCTTAGAATCACTATAATACTTAAAAATCCTAAAATAAAACCTCAACTCTACATGTAAAGTTGGCCGATTGTGGATGTCACGACTCAAACTTTTTTGGGGTGTGGGTCAAATTTAAAATATATTGTTGGATATGATATGTCTTACGGGACAAAGTTCATTGCTCTTATGGATCATTATCCCTTTACTTAAATGCCTTCATTATCATATTCAACATTCTTTAACCGATTAAGGTAAACTTCAATGGTGATGGTTCACCAAAGGTGAACTCCAATGATCAATTTTATTTGTCATTATCGGTGTCTAGTGATTTGACTTGTGCTTAATAAAACTACTAATATTTTTTTTCTTTTGATTTTGACACAATTGCAAACCCTAATTCTTTTTTCTAGATCTGTCATTGATACAACTGCTAATTAGATTAGATATAGTACTTTTACATTTTAAAAAATCAATTTATTTTAACAACCTACGGACTTTAAAAAACAATCTTTTTCTTGCAGACTGCAGACATTTAGCTCACATCTTCTTGTGCTGATATGGTCTACAGACTACAAAAGGTCCACCTTGACTAATAACGTTATTCGGTTCTAATCTTCATCTAATCCATTAGGCATCTTTAGTTGGTAAGGCATATCAATTTTCAATTATACTAAGTCTTTGATGAACATTTGTGGGATTGTGATATTTAAAGTAGGTCATAACATATTGGTGTTTTGAATGTGATGATACATATTGTTGTTGCTAATAAGGGTGGTATACTCCAAAATAAACATCCTCTCTCATAAACCTTTGACTCCACCATCTTCTGATTTACCAGGTTCCACACCATCAACTATTTTTCATCCTCTAATTGACCACCATTGTTATCAAAGCCAAATATCCCGAAATTGTTTTCTATCAGTCGTTGATTCGAAGACCTCGACAAGCTCTTCCAAAGCACCACCCTCGTATGTAGGCTCATACTTAGGAATGTGCTTATGTTTCTAACAGAAATTGTTTTATTGTTATATATCTTCCAATCAAAATATATTCTCAGTTTTAGAAACAAAACGTGACATGTAACACTAACTAATAGCATAGTAAATTACTATTTATTTTCAACAGATGTTGAAATGCACATGGCACATATAAATATGCATTACAAAGACAAAAACTAATGTAAAGAGATTGATATGTAGAATTTATCATTGACAAACATAAATATAAAGCCACCCAAAAACACAGACTGATAGAAATAACTCACTTTCAAAAGATAAAACTTATTAGATTACAAGCACAGAACAACATTGGAGTTTATATTGATTTGCAGGCACATTTGACCATATTAAACTACTATCATATAATCAAACCTCACTTTTTCTTCAACATCAAATATGAACCTTTGTCCAAGATTCTTGATGCAAGTCAAGTTTGCTTTCCAACAATGGCACCTGGTGCAGTTACTTTCTTCTTCACAGGAGATTGTGGTTCTGTAACAATAAATATGCTTCTTCAGTATTTACTAAGATTAAAACTTTAAAATCAGGAAATATTCAGCCATAACATACTTCGAAAATCCTTTGAAACTTTGAGCAAAACTTAATAAAGCTACTACTTACTAGAGATGAGAGCTTTAGGTCTGGTCTTGAACAAAATTCTTTGACGAATGACACCGATAACTTCCAGTTCCATTCGTGATGAATTAAGATCATCATCATTTTGGTCTATTTCCATATCAGATGTTATGCTTTTCTTCTTCAATACCAGTAATGGTTTCTTCAAGGGGATCTTTGACCCAGTCAGTTCATGATAACCAACGGTAAAAGTGTAATTTTCCTGAACCAATTAAGGAAGCAATATTAGGTTTTGTACTATCAAACCAGTATCAAAGGGATTAACACAGTCGCTTCAGTGTATCAAGTGGGAGATCGAACGACTTTCCAAACCCTATTGAGATTTCGCCATTATAAAATTCAATATCAGTTACAAGTGTCTCCTAGAATCCTGTTTTCAATAGACAGTTGGACTTATATCAAAGTGGAACCGTCACAGAAGTTCATTCCTAATATCGTATAGAAGAAAATCAAAAAGGAACGTGATGCTTGATGCATGGGATCAACCACATTACGTGTGTATCGAAGGTAGAATTTTAAACTTTTCAGCAATTAATAATCAAGTAATGAGGCAATTGGAAGATTTTTACACACGCGAAGACTAATTTACCTGAGAAGAAGGGCGGCAAAGATGACCAATTTGGAGATTTTGCAAGCGATCTTGGAAGGCTGGTTGAACTTCAACAACACCTTGCAACTCAATGATTGCCCACTCAGGGCAATTCGATTCACCGCAGCTACACTTCAATTTAATTTCCATATCTCTCTAGCCTAACTGGTATATGTGAATTGGAAAATGAAGATTTTAGGGTTTTCTAGGACTCTGAGTGTGTTCTGCCGATTTGGGATTAAATTTGGCGGGAAACTAAGAAGCGAGCGCCAAGTCCTTCTATACACGCCGTACTATCTGACCCTTGAACTATTTCTAGTTTTCATATATGGCAGATACTGAATATTAGGCTATATTTTTCTCCAATCTTTTAAAGTAATATTTTGAACCTATTCTTATATCGCTAAATATTAGGCTATATTTTTCTCCAATATGGAAATTGTCGTTATTTTACTATTTTTAATAAATAAACTAAATTTAAAACCATTCAACTAATAAACAGTTATGATTTCAAGTTTGCGATATTCAATGAGTCAATCACCCCACCCATTCTAAATTGCCTCGTTATCATTGTTCAACACTAAAATGACTAACTTGCAATTATACCAAAGGTGACAATCATTATTTTGAAAATTAAATAAGGAGTTTTTTGTATTTAGAAATATATTTATTAATCTTTAAAGGATTAATTGGTTAACCGAATGATCAAACAAAAAAAGGGTTAATGAAATATGGGTTAACCAGTTTTCTCAGTTTAGTTTTTACCGATAGTAGAAACAAACTTTTATTTATAACTCAAAACAGCAATATACTTATATTTATAACTCAAAAATATAATGTACTTCAATTTTAAACCATCTCCCACCCTAAACCTTAATCAATGAAACCAAAATATTCATCTCCTTTACATTTCCTTTTTTTTTTTAATGACATGTTTCCAAAAGTGAATCATAAAATTTGGAATAGAGGTGTAACAAAAATAAAATAGTATATAAGCATTGATGTTTGTCATTTAACTTCCAAAAAGTATGTTTCGTCTTTTTCAGTTAGTCATACTTTACAAAAAAAATGAATAGTAACTGGCGTATCAGTTCGGTTAAACAATCATTTAAAAAAAAGGGTTTGGTTACCTGAAAATCAGTGTGAAACAAAGCCAATAACAAAATTTTAATTAAAGGTGCAATGAAAAAAATGAAAAAAAAATCTATAGCATCGATTCTAACCACCACCCCTACCCCCAACCTAAACCTTAACCTAAATCTCCAAAAGAAATTTGTTAATCAAAAGAAAATTGTTAGATGTGCATATGCAGTGTAGTTTGCGGTTTTAACTCTAAGCCATGTCACAATGTATCGTGAGCACCTTAATAATGTGTAGAAAAAAGTTGAAAACAAAATTATGGTGTCGTTTGCATTTTAGACTTTAGACACGCAACAGTGCATCGCGAACACTTTAAGGTAATTTCAAGTAATGGGGTATTTATTCACATACCAACAAACTTGCAATTGTTTGTTTATGATAACTTCATATTTTCTGTAACCACTATATTTTAAATAATCTAACTAATTATAAGAGTTTTAATAGATACAAAACAACTCTGCTACATAATCTTATGACAAGATGACACTACATATATTACATCTAATGAAATTTTGGTTTAATTATAAAATAAGTTGCATGGTTGTGGTCTCGATTTCGTAATTTTGTTTGTATTTATTAGATTGAAGAGTCAATGTCTGATATAGTAGGATGGTTGTGTTTTGTTAATCTCATTTTTGAGTGTAATGCTTTTTTTTTTGTTGTATGATTTTCTGTATGACTTAGTGCAAATGCTTCCATTAGCTAATTTTATGTTTTTTATTTTAATTTTCAACCGTCTATTATACGTTTTTATAACCTAGTTAACATAATATGATAGTCTTTTGCAAATAAAAACGAAACTCTATATGTACTTATTAACATATAGTATATAGAGTAAATAAAAGAAATGGTGGTTGCGGTTGTATATTTTTGTTGCACTATAGTCCAATTTTTTAAAGATATGTTTGAAAACGCCTGGTAATATCAAGTATTTTAGTCGTTGTTGAACATTTTTTTGAGTAAAATATATGTATTAAATCACGATATTACTCACGTTTTGTGCCAAGGTGCTTGGAAATATTTTTAGTGTAAATGCAGGGGTTTTAATGCAAATTTGGAGAAGTTATGGAGCAAAAACGGACAAGGATGTGGTGCAGGAAAAGTTAGCGACGCTAACATTGGTCAGAGAGGATTTCTTCGTTTTAAGTTTCAGAAAGCGTGTGGAAGTTTCTAGAAGCGATATTAGCGCCGCTAACTTCTATGTTAGCGACGCTAATGTCCAAAAACGATAAAAGTCAGCGTTTTGAATTTCAAATTCTGATATAATGGGGCCTGGAGGAGGCACGCGTCGTGGGAAAGCCTTGTCCGCGGCTCGGGAACCCTGATTTCGCACCACTATAAATACCGGAGTCCCGTCTAACTTTTGAAGCATCCCGGGACGTCAAGGTGGGATCCGCAAGGCTGATTTCGTGATTTTTCTCAGTTGCATCGATAGTTTGGTTAGATCTTTTGGTTTTTATATTATTTTTTCAACTCGGTATCGAGGTATTCCGCAATTGGAATTTCCGACGATTACTCGAGGTTTTGTTGGTTTATTTAGATACGTTTTTCTAATTTCGATTGTTGGATAGTTGGTAGTTTAGATCTGGATGTTTGGTTATTGGTTTGAGTTTGGTTTTGAATTATAAAGTAATCATTCGGTTATTGTTTTGTTTATCATTCGTTTTCTCGATCTGCAATCAGATCTGAGTTTGTTATTTCGATTTATTTGGTTTTTGGTTTGTTCCCACGTGTTATTGATCCGCTGTCTATATAGTGACACTATAGATCGGTTTATCGACACATAGCGCCAACCACTAACTCCACGGTTCGACCCTTACTTCCACTAGCTAGTGAGCTGTAAGGTATTTATCTAGTATTTTTGTCCGCATCGACGACTGCGACAATGTTAATGTTTATTTATTTTTATTTTTTTGAAATAGAACTTCCTTAACGAGGGTTTCCGAGCCAGATTTCACACACCGACTAATCCCATGTTTCAAGTATGAGGCTTTGCCTCATACCTTGGAGTCACTACAGGCGAACCTTCATGACTATAAAGACTAAGTAGTGTCAGGATTTAAACATGGGTTAATGAGTTACTCATCATATATTCCACATGTCACCATAATCTAAGTGATTCATATGATTATTCTTTTTGTCATAGAATGTTTATGGCCCATGTGATTCTATTTTTCTTTAACTGATTAAAAGAAAAAAGAAATACAAACATGAGCCTCTTTATATGTGTGTATGTGTGTGTTTGTGCATGTAAATGCACATGCAAAACAAAGTCTTAATGACCATGGTTGCAAAATTCCATGATATACGAGCACAATGCCAATGAGGTTTTCCAGTTGGGGTTCTGCTTGAATCATCAAAAGTTAGCAAAATCTCATAATACGTATGAGGATAGCTCATCTGGATTACGAGAACGATCAAATAATTTTGTTTCAAGTGATCTCCTCTTCCTCCTTTTCTATAT
Organism: Cichorium intybus; assembly: GCA_023525715.1. Lineage (NCBI taxonomy): Eukaryota > Viridiplantae > Streptophyta > Magnoliopsida > Asterales > Asteraceae > Cichorium > Cichorium intybus. Next base: position 5,986,382 of record CM042010.1, read on the forward strand.
TTGTTAAAAGCCAGCAACTAGAAATCATACAGACACGCCTCCGACAACATGCAATTGCTTGTGGTTCGCAATACACACACAAAAATCATATTGGTATTCAAAGATTTGTACAATTAATGAGATTATTATGCGAACATACACGGATTGTTGATGCAAAAGCAATGTTCTGGACATCTACATAGCCTTTGCAGCATTAATACCCTATCAATCTTTTGAAATGTGAGTTAGAGGTACAGGAACAAAACTGATTTGTTGAAAATCATGTAACCGATTCGTATCGGATTTTGAGGAGAAAATGAAAAAGAATCGGATTAGGTTTATCCTATCAGTAGGAAAATGTCAGATTTACTAAAAGTTGGAAACGAGAGTTTCATCCGGTTTTCTTTAAACCAATTTATTATAAGTATAAAACAAAATTTTTTAATGAGAGATATTTATATAGTTGTTCATAAAAGTATTAGGAGGTTTCCCAAGTAATACATTATAAGGTTTTGACATCTAAAATGATTTTGGATGGCCATAAAATTAGAAGTAGAAAAATATCGTTTTGACTCCTTAAACAATCTAAATAACTCAAAAATACCTTATGTCAGATGTATTTAAACATCTTTTAACATGTTTATTCTATGCACTTGCATTGCATTCAGGTGTTAAAGTTCATGCATTTTACCAATTTTGGGGCATTTTGTAAATTGTGATGAAAATGGGTTACTTATGTGTTTTTAGGTGATTTACATGTCATTTGAAGACACAAACGTGCTTGGAATCATGCTAAGGGAGTTGTGGGGAAGTCTTGGGAAGATCGAATGCAAAATGAAAAAGATGGAAAGTCTTGGGATGATCGGATGCGAAACAAAAAGAAATGTTGAAAAGTTTGAAGACCCCTCTCCGGCAGTTCAGTACTTCGTCGTGTAGGTCGTCCTCAAGGATTCCACTAGGTCGAGTGGGATTGAAAATATCAGAAGATGTGTTCAATACTTGACTCGTTCAAGTAGCTCCCAAAGCAAAATCTACTTGGTCGAGTGGATTCTAGAATACAGTTTTGGGCGGTTTGGCGAGTTATTTCTGTTGGATTATGTGTCTAAGTCATGACTATAATTGGTATATACTTGATTGATAGTAGTAAAGTCCTTTTGGGTTGCCCTCATAACTGGCAATTTGAAAGAATAACTTTTAGAGAGAGAGATTGATTTATTATGTGATTAATAAATCAATATAAATAATTTATTAATATATTATGGGGATAATATATTAATTAGAAATAGTATTATTTAATTAATAATTAATCAGAAATTAATTAGAATTAATTTAGTGATTAATTTGATTAATTAAAAGTACATGGGCTGAATTGTAATTATTCAATAGTTGAATAGTGAACAATTATGGAAGGATAGAGGATGGCGAAAATAAGGATATAATTATCCTTGATTTTCAAAATCCATAGATGGGATAAATAGATATTTGAATTAAAGATAAAAGGTTTATCTCGTTTGAATTCAAATAAAGTTTATCTCTAAGGTTTATCTGCTAATCATTTTAAAGCCATAAATAGGGGCACCTAGCACCCTATTTTATGCGCCAACTTCCTCTGCTCTCTCTACTCTTTCTGGTTTTTCTTGTTGCTTGCTTTGAGTGTGAACCATTTGAGGCACGACGCTTGTGGTGCTCGCTTCCAGAAGATTCAACAAAGGTTAGTAATTTTCTGTTTATCTTTTTAGTAAATTCCAAAACGCCTATAGTTTTAGTTATAAATTCAAATAGTGAAAACTTAGATCAAATTAGGTTGCATGTGAACTTAAGAGTTAAGTTTATTTGTTTTGGCTAAAACCTATCAAATTCAGTTTTTGGGTCACTTTTCACTTTTTCTCAATTTTGACATCAAATAAGGTGATTATGCAGATTCTTGGCATTTAAACATTGTGATTTGTGAACCATCACTTTGTTGGATCATTTTTAGCCATGATTTGCTAAAAACCCTAATTCTTATTTCCGATCCATTTTTCGTTTATTATGTAATTAAACCTTTGGATCGATGTTGAGAAGACTTAGGCTGGGGGAGCAGTCAGCGCATGCTAAGCATGCTGAACTATGTTGGCGAGGGAACGTTCGGCGAAGGCAAGGAGGAGTGGTGCAGTTTGGCAAGCCAAGGCGAGGCGAAGGCGAGGCATTCTAGCCGCTGGAAAGGAGAAAGAGTCATTGGAGGCCGGTGGCGAGCTCGCCCAAATGTTGGCGAGGGACGTTAGGCGAAGGCGATGGCGAGGAGGAGCGGTGCAGTTTGGCGAGCCAAGGCGAGGCGAAGGCGAGGGTTTGGCGAGGGGGACAGCGAGCTGCTCCCTCCAGCCTTAGTGATTTAGTAATTCATGTTTTATTTGGTTCAATTAGTTTGAAACTTACTTGGTTTATGTTAGCCACTTAGACTAGGTAAACTATATTATTGTTATTCAATCTTGAAATCCGTAATTATTTTAAGGTTTGAAACTAATAACAAACAATATGTTGGTTCTAAGAAATGATTAGTTTGTCATTGTAAACAAGAATTACATACTTTTACACTTTCAAGCTTGTGAAATGAATTAAGTATCGTTGGAAATATTTGTATGAAACTCTATACAGTCTTTCAATTTAATTTATGAGCTTGTTTAGATTAATTTTGTCATATTAGGTCTAATTAGAATATTTTTTTTAATTAGATACGTTGACAAATAAAAGAATGTCAGAGCTTGTTAAATGTTCCCTAATACCAACTTACACTAGTGGAACCCGCAATGACTCAAGTTTAACTCACATAATAAATGAATGGAACTTGGAACGGATACTTGTCTCTCATTTAATTTCTACATATTGTTATCGGTGCATGTTAGTTATTGCTTCTAGTTTGATTACAATCATAAATTCCCCTCTCGTTTTTTTTTTTTGGAACTTGGCAATTTGGTCTCACCTGAGGGTACTTATCCCCGCAACCCAGGGCGGTTGGCAATTACCTATGGCGTAAGAGTCTTTCCCCTCTATCTGTGCCTCGCCTCCAGGGAAAATCCCCCACATGGGCGTTAGTCGGAGTCGAACCACAGACCTCCCCTCTCGTTAGTTACTTTATCTCACATCAAGACTCGTGTATCATATGCAAAATATGCATTTGACTATTTGAATTGTGTCCCTGTGGATTCAACCACGCTTCTATCATACTATCATTAGCATACATACTATCATCGAGGTGCAAAATTTCTCATAAAAGAGGTTCAATGTTAAAAAAAATATGACATGCTCAAAATATTACTAATGTTCCGTGATTACTAATGTTCCGTGATTTACCTCCATGATGGATCATGAGACGGTTTCGGCATGAGCATCCAATGATGTTGTTTACCAATTTTTGAAATACGGTGAAAGTCACAAAAAGTACAACATTTTCACCAGATTTTAAAAAAACCAGTTTCAAAGCTATCCGAAATTGATCACATAGGATTGCATATTTCACCTCTAAAACCGAATAAAGCCGAATGGATTTTGCTAAAACACGCCTTTACTATTCATCAAAAAACAGACCGAAATTTTTTTAAGCCAATTGGATAAATTCCGATCGGATCCTTATGCACTTCTATTTGTGAGCTATAAAATATAAATAGATAGTTTTGTCTCTCATTTGATCACAAAATACTTGGGTAGTAAATATGAATTCTTCCTATTCAAAGCTTCTAAAACACATAATAATCCAAATACTCGACTGGATTGAAAGTTCATTAGTGTTATAATTCATGTGTTATCCACGATGTCCCCTGTGCTTGAAAAACAAAAACAAAATATGCATCTATTGTATCAAGCTTTGGTTTCTTCAATTTATATTCAAACGTTGCATTTTTTTTAATTAAAAAGGTACCAAATATGATTGTTCTGATTGCATTCATGGTAACCAACAACAGCCTAGAGGTTAAAGTACACAAATAAACCATCATCATTTACTATAACCAATTAACCATCATCCCCATAACCTCAACAAGTTAGCATATAAGAAGCATGATTGGGCATAAACTCCATATTATTCGAACACCCACCACCAATCATAAAAACTTTACTCATCTTTCACAACTTCCGTTGTAGTTAAAGTTTCTTCCTTAGCCTCTTTAGCTTCTGTGGACTCTGAGACATGAGTAGGTTCTGCTACAGTTGACTGAGTGGGCTCAGCTGCAGTTGACTCAGTGGGTTCAGTTGACTCGGTGGGTGGAGCTTCTGGGTTCTTGATGGATCCGACCTTGACATACTTGCTCATGAACTTATATTCCCAATCTTGCAATGCATCAAGCTCGAATGCACCAAGACCAGTAAGATCGCCATTCAAATCTTTATCTTCAAATGACATTTTTGCAAGAGCTCTACTCGCATCTTTTCCTGCAAATAATGCGTATGGCCCACCTGGTCCATAGAACATCCTGAAAGAATACATACCCATTAGTAAAACATGGAGATTGTGACACTGCAACAAATGGTAGGTGAACATCTGTTCAAAGTGTACGGTTAATGAAAATGGTAGGTGAGAACTCAACATCATTCTGGAAACTGGTGTACCTAGAAATACCTAAACACGTACGCCCAGATCATTCATCCAAGAATCTGGTATTTCAGAAATATCCGGATTCGTTTTATACAAAACACTGCTCAAAGGAGAATTAGATCCAGAAATTATCGGCACCTAGTGAACTATGAAGAACCATCTATAACGTCACTGAAGCGTCAAGGAAAAGAAATCCAATTGGAATAAGAAGAAAGGGTAACAGGAAACCTAAGAGGGATCTATTACCAGAATCCTGATAAAGTTAAAACTGGCTTTAATACCCTAATTTTGAGTATACTGAATCAACGTAGGTTGTGGGTTTAGCTAAATATGCAAGTGTACTGTATTACCATCAGACGAGGAGAGATGGTAATCTCATACGAATTACGCTTTTTCCCCAAAAGGTGAAGAAAGAATAAAATCAAAAAAAGGGGCGTTAAACATGCTTCAAAGTAGTGTTAATAAAGTTTGTTTCACGATCCAATATCCAACTAAAGCGCTGGGAATCGATGATAGAAAAGTCAGGACAAGATTCAGATGATATACCTGCTTTGCGAGACATCGTAGATCTGACCCTTGATGGCCATGAGAAGAGGCTTTTCCGGATCATTGCCGTCGTAAGCTTTCAACTCTTCCTCGGAAATCTCGCCGAGCTGAACCGGTGGCGGGAGAGGCTGCGCGTCTTCCTCGAAAGACCTGGGCCTATGTTGTGAATGATGATCGGAAGATCCTCCGAACAAAACGGAGAAGACGTAGTAGAGGGCGATACCGGCAGCGAGTACAGTGAAGAAAGCAGTAGGAGAGAGTCCGGTGTATACGGTTATGGCTTCTTTGAGAGTCTCCAACAATTCAACAGCCATGATTGACGATTCTTGCGGGTGAAAAAGATAGATTTGTTGGTCGCAAATATCTCATCTATTGATAGTGAGTATATATATCAAGTATTAACCACTTTGGCATAGTTAGAAAAAAAAAAAACAAATATGGCTCTTTTGAGGAAATAAACAAAAAAAAAAAAAGTTAAATAATCACTAAAATAATCTATATTATAACGGATTGTCATATGTAAATATGTAAATAAGGATGAGATCGTTTTGAAACTGGACCGAATTGATCAGAAATCGAAAAAAATAAAACCGAAAAATGAAAATTTAAGGAACCAATAATAAAATTGATTTACATATTTGGTTTATACACGGTTCCAGTTCCAGTTCAGTTTTATGTTTAATGATGAATTCGGTTTTGGAACCGGAACCGGATCAAACCGACCTGGAGCTGAAAAATTTGAAACCGGATCAAACTGACATGGAACTGAAAAAACCGAAAACCAGATCAAACCGACCTGGAACTGAAAAAACCGAAACCGAAAAATAGAATTCAAGTAACCAAGAACTAAACCGATTCACATATCCGGTTCTTATACGGTTCCGATTCGGTTCGACTCGATCAGATATTTTGTCCATCCCTTTTTGCAACAATTGCAGGTCATCTATGAAAATGCTAAATATTACATATTATTAATATTTTCGCAAATACCAATCTGAGAAAATATATATAGTCTCCCATATACAATAAAAAACTCATTTTTTTTTTGAAGTTTCTTATTTCGCAAAATCAATTTCTTTGTAAAAAAACATATGGATCAAGATGACAACAATCTAACGTGGACAATAGGGTTAATATCATAAAATGACAACCAATAATATAGAATTTGCTCTTTAGGTCACTCATCTTTAAATGTATTTAATATGTCACTGAACTTTTCTATGTTCTCATTACATCATTCAAATGCATTTAAATCGAGTATTCATTCAAATTCAATGTCATTATGGATGCAGTGTCAGTGTTCGAATGACTATATTGAATGTCATAGTGAACAAAACATAGGATACAGTGACAATTTTATCCGGATAAAATATCTTTCAATGGTGCAATGAGAACATGGAAAAAAGTTTAGTGATCTATTAAATACAATTAAAATATAAATGACTTAAAGAGCTAATTACATGTAACACCCGGCTTTTTAAAACAAAATACATCCAAAATTTTTATTTTTAAACACATTTTCAAACATACAAAACTAACTATTTAGGTGTATAAGTTTATACAAAAAGGGTACAAGTGTATCAAGGAGTACATAACAAAAGTAAACTCCTTCTAAGCCGGGCCGCTACAACGAACAGTCTTATCCATGATCTACATTTTTACCCTTAGCAGGGTCACGCTCACCTGCAGGGACAATTCAAACATGTACTATGAGCCATAAAGCTCAATGAGTAATCATATAACAATTTAACATATAAATATATACTTAAGTTGTTAAAACTCAATACAGTGTACATCCCTGTTTAAATCAACATTTGGATATCAATCCAATCTCCTAGCCACAAGGGCCGTTATTATTTGGATATCACATCCAATCTCCTAGCCACGAGGGCCATTATTATTTGGATAGCACATCCAATCTCCTAGCCTTATAGGCCGTTATTAATTTGGATACGGAATCCAATCTCCTAGCCACGAAGGCCGTTAACATTTGGATACGAAATCCAATATCCTAGCCACATGGGCCGTTATATCATACCAATTGGGTAATTGACTAACGTATACATCATCTTTCTATATATTAAAGCTACTTCAAATTGCAAGAGTTCAACCAACACATATCATGTTAGATATAGTACATATTACTCACCTGATTTTGAAGATTTATACGGTCCTAGCTAACACCACAGTAGATACAAACAACTTTTCAACGTTTTCCAGTACCTACAATTTAATACATGTCAAATAGAGATGAATATCTCACTTTTCTACCATCAAAGGTTGAATTCCGTTCAAAACGCTAAAATCTCAAGGTTGGAAGCGTTCCAATATATCCAAACAAGTGATATCTACACGCTTTTTAGCTAATCACTGGAGGTGTTTCACAACCCCTCGAAATCAACCCCAAAACAATCAAAATATCTCGTTCAAAAGGGTTAGAATCGAAGACCTTACCTTCAATAAGCGGGATATTGAAAATTACTTCGATCCTTCGCGTTCCAGCCTTCCGATTTGGTCCTAATATGATTTGGGAAATATTTCTAGGGTTTAGGAGAGGTTTTGGTTCGAGAACATTCCTTCAAATGACTGAAAATCGTGATTAAAAAGGGTGGGCCTGCGCGCAGCACGGCCCGTGTAACTTTCAGTATATATTTCCCAAACCTTTTACACGACCCGTGCTCCGACTACACGACCCGTGTAAGATTCGTTCAACTACTTACACGACCCGTGTTCTACATACACGACCCGTGTAAGCTTCGGTATACATTTGAAGTTTTGGTCTGTAGAGCTACACGACCCGTGTCAATATTACACGACCCGTGTAACTCACTGTATGTCCAACAAGTCCAAAAAGACTTCCCACACGACCCATGTAACTCCTGCATGACCCGTGTAACCTGCTTTATGCAATTTTTCAACTTCAAAATTCTTCCAAATGAAATTCTAACTACCCAAACTCATGCAATAATCTAATTAATCTTAATTACACTAAGACTAATATATAAATACTTACCGAAAGTAACGTGGTGTTACATTACATATTATTGTTTGTCATTTTATGACATTAACCCTAGACAATAAGGTGTTTTTGTTTTTTTTAGGAAAATGCTTGTGTAACCTTTTATGTTTGCGAACATGCTAAATTAAAACAAAGTGCTGTTTGTTTTTTAGAAGACCACAAAGTCTGTATGACTTCTTTTTTAAGAAGACAAAAGACAACTTCTGATTCTAAAAGACATCTTCTAAATCTTAATCCTAATATGATTTTCTTTTTCCACCACAATCTCCAGCCCCTTTCATCGTCTTGCCGCTACCACCTCAACCGCTGCCACCGTCACCACTTACCACCATCAAAATTGTAATTTACTCTTAAACTTATATGAATAAAAAATATAGCTTTTAACTTTAAAAACTACAAATGCTAAACATATAATTAATCTAGTGTATATAATTGAACTCTATAGTATATTCCATTGTAATTTACCTTTTTTAAGGAATTTTTTAATATTTCATAATCATAATTAAGCTATTAAAAGTTAAAGTTACAAAATGGGCTGTGTGCAGTGAAGTGGAGAGCCTATCCCCAAATGTACCAATAGGGCACCCAACTGAACCATTTTTCGCTTGTTCGTCTAAAGATCCGATTGAAGCAGTTGACGAGAGAAAATGGGCGGAGGAGAACATCACGGCGACGCGGCCCACGGCCATGGCGGGGGCGATTTCAGGACCAAGGTTTGGAGTATGAGTGGTGGTCCCTACTGTCGCCCCGTTCACTGGAAGCGTAACACAGCGATCGCCATGGCTGGTATTTTCCTCGTTTGCATCCCCATCGCCATGAAATCTGCGGAGCTTGAGGTCTGTTTCTATTTACCGATCATCTATCTATCTACTCTCGCATGTTTCCCCCTACTTTTGGTAGGAATTCAGTATTTACAATGTAGAAGATCCGGAATTGGGCGTACCTTGACTTTAGATTGTTTCAGAAGAAAAAAAATTTAGGGTTTGAAATCTCACGGGGATCTCAATTCCAGCTTATGCACGCTATTTTGTGCTAAGGGCCCGCGTGCTTGTAATGAATTTCTGGGCACTAAAGCTTCCGGGATTCATCGGTTCAAAAGTTTTTCATATTTGATTCGTTTTGGGTTTGCTATTGCCGTTTTATCTCGTCTATTTGGTCATTCCTCTGTGGTAGCATGACGGCAATGATTCAACATGGAAGTCGTATTCATTAAAAGTTCATCTCCTTAACCCTAGTTTGATCTTTTGTATTCAAATCCGATCTCTATTGGTTTGCATCATTGTACAGTCGCGCTCTAGGTTCTTAGTTTCTATGCAAGATGCTAAATTTCAGTTTATGCAAATCTTAACCAAAAATCTGGTTTATCATTTTCATGCTCATGAAGCCAGGAAACAATCTTATTAATTCTACTTTCTTCTAATGTCAATTCTATGTGCACACTCTAATCATGTGTTCTGTGTATACTGCAGCAACGACCACATATGCCTGTACGCCCAGTTCCATCACAGATATGGTGCAAGAACTTTGGGAACAAAGATTATTGAGTTGTGTTAGTTTCTTCATCAGAACATTACAAGTTTTTGTTAGGCAAGAAAATGTTCTTGCCTTTTTCTTGAACATTGTGGGAGTTACGCGTTATCTATGTTACTGAAGATAAATTTGCTACTGTTTTGGTGCATAATGTTACATTCAATAAGAAAGACTTGTGCTTGCTCCATTTAGTTTCAATATTTGTTTTGACATTCATTCTGTATGTAATTATATCTATTGTGTTTTCACATGATCAAAGACCCAAAAACATACTCTAGCATTCATCTGATATTAACCAAAATTCAACCATACAGCTACAATTCTTAAAATCTAGATCGCTAACATGGTTATCAATGATCTCAATGTTAAACATTTAACAGAAAATTGCAAATCATGGTATGCTTATATTGGCCTTGAATTTAGCCTCCACGTGCTAGCCATCCCATTTTTAACATCACAACAATCTATTGCACATTCTTGAACACCACAAAGGCACATCATTTGAACATTAGGCAATTAGCTTCATATGTGAACCTCAAGGTTTTGAACAAAATTCCAATCATTTTACATGCATGGCTGAAAACAACCGGCAAAAATAAAGAAAAACACCCCAATGGGAATATATAAACAAGGATCAAGATTTCTATAACACAACTTGTTTTTCCATGAAGATGAAGTGTTGTATCTTTCCCCAATAAACTTGTCTTCATGATCTGCCATTCATTAAAAAAAAAAAAAAAAAGAGCACAATATCATGATTCATTCAACAAAATGGAAGGGACAAATGTGAGTGAGGGATCAATTAAGTTTTGTTTACCAATTTCTCAATGCAAGTGCAACGCTTCTCGCATGCTTCAAACACTCCAACCTTTTTACAGAATCCACATTTTCCAAAAACGCCAAATTTAAATTCGAAAATATTTCTTTATACTCATTTTCTTGTAAATTCTTTTCAGCCACCCTATTTATACATCTGTCCCTCACCGCCTCCTCCAATTTCACCGCCATCTCACTCCCTCGATTTATACACGACAAAGGTATCTGCAAACACAAACATAACAAAAAAAAGATAAACTTTGACTTTCTAAAAAAAGTCAAAACTGAAAACTCAACCAACCTGTGCCAGCTGTGCAACTTTAAACCCAAAGCTCCTCTCCGAAACACCACGAACCAGCTTATAAAGATAAACAACATCTTCATAATTACCATTAGGGTTACTTTCGTCTTTTTGCGATGTCAGATACGAAACATGATACGACCCCACACGCCCACCAAACCCTTTTGTCATATTAACTATTTCGGGATAATGAGTCACAAATAACACCATGCATCTTTTCTGTTCTAACAAATACTGGAGTGTAGCATAAGCAATCGCTACACCGTCATGCGTGCTAGTACCTCTCCCCAACTCATCAAGAATCACTAAAGAACGGTTGGTGCAAGTGTGAAGTATATTAGAAGCTTCACCTAATTCTTCTAGAAACGTGCTCCTTCCTTGTTGGATGCTATCAGAAGCTCCCATTCTTGTGTAAATCCCATCTAGTACATGGAGTTTTGCTGATGTGGCAGGTACATAAGAACCAACTTGTGCCATGATGGCAATGAGTGCCACTTGTCGTATGTAACAACTTTTTCCACCCATGTTTGGTCCGGTGACAATTTGACAATATTCTCCTTCTGAATGTAAGTTTGTATCATTTGGAACAAAGCCGGCTTCTAAAATTGTCTCCATTACCTGTTTTCATGGTAATAAATGTAAAACATTTTGCAAAAAAGTATTAATATTTATAAAAAGAATGTTACATACCGGATGACGGCCTGATGATATACAGATTTGAACAGGTTCACTGTCATCAACAAAAACCGGGCGATTATAGTCCTAATGGATCAAAAGTGGGTTTAGTTAGTGAAAATAAAGGGAAATGAAGCATCAAATTTAAAGTAAATTACATTTCTGGTCCCTGAGGATAGATGATTTTTTCAAATTTGGTCCTTATTTGAGGTTGCTATAACGTTTTTTGTTGTTGTTCCAAGTAGAATGACTATATATTTTGGGCCAAAATTGCAAGAATCAGCTATATCAGGGACCAAAAATAGTCGTTTTACTTGGAACATAGACCAAAAACATTACAAGATACTCAAATAAGGACCAAAAATGCAAGATAAAACCTTTTGGGACCAAAATTGCAATAATCAAATATACTCAGGGACCAAAAACTGTCACTTTACTTGGAACAGGGAGAAAAACGTTACAAGAACCTCAAATAAATACCAAATTTGCAAGATATAACTTTTTGGTACCAAAGTTGAAAATATCTGCTATAGTCGGGGACCAAAAATAGTCATGTTAACTTGAAACAAGGACCAAAAAAGTTACAATAACCTCGAATAAAGACCAAAAATGTAAAATAAAACTTTTTAAAACCAAAATTGCAAAAATCAACTACACTCAAAGACAAAAAAAAAAAAAAAAAAAAAAAAAAAAAAAAGATAGTCATTTTAGTTGGAACGTGGACCAAAAACGCTACAAGAACCTCAAATAAGAACCAAAATTGCAAAAATCAACTACACTCAAAGATCAAAAAAAAAAAGATAGTCATTTTAGTTGGAACGTGAACCAAAAGCGCTACAAGAACCTCAAATAAGAACCAAAATTGCAAAAATCAGCTATAGACAGGAACCAAAAATTTAATTTACTCTCAATTTTATAAAATAAAAAAACCTTTTTTCTTGCAAGTAGAGCAAGAGAATGTAGGCAATCCAAGGCTGCTAGTGCTTGAACAGCACTTTGGAACTCAGAATAGAAACCCGTGAATTCTTCTAGAAACTTCTGCCAAGCTGAACGGCACACAATAGCAAGCTCCTCGTTTGCCAATGATAATTGGTCTAAAGCTGTCAATACTTCCGGTGCATGATAGCGTGTTGCCTTTTTAGTACTGTTAACCTTCACCCAGTTCGAAGGCACCTTTACATCTACTGGCAACTGTGAAAATAAGCTTCAGTAAATTAATAAACTAAATTGAGATTACATTTAATTAATTAATTAATTTACCTCTATCAAATGTGTGGTCCCGGACACACTCATGAACTCTAACTTCTGATTTTTCAGTTGTTTGCGGTATATATTAATTAATAAATCTAACTTGTCTTTTGCTTGTTTCACTTTATTCCTTGCTGTAGCAATCTGTTAATCAGTTGTAAAACATTAATAAATAACTAAATAAAGATAAATTAGAGATCTTGTATATAATAATAAATTAACAATTACCTCTTGAAACTGTCCTTCAGAAACAACAAACAGATTGGAAATATCACGCTGCTCAGCAGCTTCTTTATTCAAGGCAGACAGTAGCCTTGCTGACGTGGATATTATGCTGGATGATGATGCAGTTGAAATCAACTTTTTTAGCAACAGGGACTGAATCGTCTTTTCCACATGGTCAACTTCATCTTCTTCGACTTGAAGCTTCTGAAGTTGTTTTCCAGACAGTAAGATGGCTTGAATGACTGCTATAAACTGTATGGCAATCGTCATTAAACATAAGATCAGCTTGTTTCTTATCAGACTGAATAACCGTCTGAATGAGAATAAATGACCATTTTACCCTTACATTCCAAAAAACAAATTTCACAATATTCACCGATATTAAGCTCATTAAGTAAAAAAGAAACAACTGCTTACTACCTCTGATGCTGTGGCAGTTCGATGGAAGATTCTAGTAATTCCACGTTGAATATCGGGTAACTTTCCTAAATTAGTAAGAACCGAACTAAGAAGTTGATGAAGATTGACATTAGCGTGTCTTCCATCACTAAAATCTTTAGAAAAACTCATTGATTCAAGAATCTCGGAAGTAGCATCAAGACGTGCATTGATCATGTTTCTGTCACGTAAAGGATGACTCACCTGGATCATAGGGCGGGGCCCAATTAGCAAACATTAGATTTTTTTTTATATAAGCAATAATGATGATAATAATAATAATCAGAGTTAACCACAAAAATAACCAAAGATGGGAGGGGTATATTACAAAATGACATCTTTTTATGAGTTATCAAAATATGACCACTTATTTCTCAAGAAAACATCTTTTTTGTCATTTTTGTGATTGGCTCTAATTATTAATAAGATAGACTAAAGTATACCCAGTGTCTTAGAAGCCGTGAACCGAATATAGTAAGAGTGTGATTCATACAGCTAAACAATGAACCAGATTCAGATCCATTAGAGTTGTTTTTCAAAACCTCTAATTGTTGCATTGCATTTGCTGAAAGTGTCATCTCCGTATTATTAGAAAAAGGCCGAAATGAAGCTCCCAAACACAGAATCCTCTCAAACCCAAATTGTTTCAGATGGTCAATGGTCAACGATAATGCCTGAACAGCCAAATCAGGCATTCCCATAATCGCCTACAAAATTGATAAAAGAATGATAAGTTTAATAAAAGTAACATGTAAATCATAATAAGATATAACAAGAATCGCACCTCAGTTTCAGGGTGACATTTTGTTTTTTCTTCTTGACTGTCATTTAAAATACTGTCACTTATTTTATCATATGATGATAATACTTCAGCAAGTGCACCACCATTTGTGTAACGTTCTCTAGAAGCGCATTCCATGCGGACATTTGATGCGGGTCCCGCGTAAGCTACTAAAAACTGCATTGCAGTTTGCTCAGAGCTAATTAGCAGATTGTTTTTAGTCATATAAGTTTTATTGAGATTAAATCAACTACCTTTTCTGTTAGCTTCGATAGGGGGTCACCAAGAAGCAATTCAGCAGGAGACAAGCTCAATACTTTAGCCTCAAGTCCAGTTCTTAGCAAATTATCATCGAATTCTCCATAAATAACATCTCCGGTAGAAATTTCAACAGCAACAATTCCAATTTTCACATCAATTCCACTTTCGTTATTCCCCTTGTCACCAGCATTTGCATTTTCAACGACAGTAACTAAATAGTTATTACATGGTCCACATCCTTCTTCTCCCCCGCCCACATCCTCAGATGCTTCCAGTGTGGCCTTTGTGTATAATGCTGATAGTCCACGACAAAATGGACCCATTTTATTTGAGCCGTGAGCTTTGATTGTTGCGGTTTCGGTCTGTTTGACAACGCCAACCTTGTACCCTGCGCTTACTAGCCTCCTCACATGGACGTTTAATCGGAAAGTGGGTATACTGGCTGTTAAGAAATTGTGATCCATGTGTGCGTAAATTCCCAAAACCCTAGCGGCATTCTCAGCGTCTTCACCGAAGAAACGAAACTTGTAACCGACTTCAATCATTAGAAGAACGTCTTTGTACTTGGCTTTAAGCTCCACTACCTGCTGCTCTAGTGGGGTGTATTTGGGATTGATTGGAACTTTTGCATCTGGACTGGGGACATTCGCTATATCTTCTTGAGAAGGTTCTAGAAGTTTGCTAAGAAACTTTTCGTGTAGAGTAGGATTTGATAAATGGGGTTTAGGGTTTTGAGTGTGTGGAGATAGTTTAGTTCGAGAAGATTCCGCAATGTCGGAATTGGAGGATAATCGGGGACTTTTGGGAGGTTTTTTAAGCGGAGATATGAGTTGGGAGGTACGGAGGCGTTTGAGAGGAGAGTAGGTGACGGTGGCGGTGATTTTAGGGGGAGGTGTTGATGAATTCAGGAGAGGTGATTGCGACGGCGGCGGTGACGATGGAGGCGAAGTTGAAGATGGGGAAGAAGATGGTTTGGGTTTGGGAGCGAAGAAACGGGAAATAGCTTGTTGTTTTTGCTTTCCCATGACGGTGGCGGTGCGACGGTGATCACGGAGGGGTTTTTGAGGATTTTGGAGTGAGGGCGGTTATGTAAACTTATTGGCGCGCTTTTTGTTTTCCTTGATATCTCTCAGCGGGGAAGATATAATCGAAGGAAATACATTTACGAAAATTTTAGGTTAAAGTAATGGTAACATGTTCTATTTTTATTTCATTAGGTTACAACATTTTTTCTCTGTGTTGTCGTTGGGTTTTATATTTTCAAAAGATGTTTCAAATTTTATTTTTTTTTTGAACGGCTGGTTAGTTGTTAGAAGATAGTACACCAAGTTAGTGAAATCCGTCTATGCTTGGGACAGAACCCAATACCTCCAGTCTAAGAGGCAAAGCCTCTACCAAGTAGGCTAGTCACACATTGGCAAAAAAGTTGTTTCATTTATCTTATATAACTTTTATCTGGCAACAATATTAAGTTATTAACATGACACTAAGATAACACGTGAACAACTCAACTCAAACAAAAAAAAAAAAAAAACAAACATGGAAGTGTGTCTTTTAGTCGACCAATCTACAAGTTCAATCATATTGGAAACGTAAGTTAATTTTCAAATAAATGTAAGTTGTAGCCAGAAAATAGAAATTGGTCCAGAGTGATAAGTAGTGTTTAGGTTTAACTAAGACTGTAAACGAACTGAACGAACACGAACGAGTGCTTGTTTATGTTCGTTCGTTTAAGTTAGTCGAATAAACAAATGAACATAAACGGATAAACGAACGAGTTTTTCTTGTTGATGTTCGTTCATTTAACAAATTATATTGTTCATGTTCCTTCGTTTATTTCGTGAACATGCTAAACGAACATAAGTGAACATAGATAAACAAACTCAATTTAACACATATAAACATAAACTAACATATAATATTGTAATGTAATCAAATACAATCGAAAATATATGAACATAAAATGAACAAACATAAAACAAACGTAAACGAACAACGTAAACGAACGTTCACGAATATAATTAAACAAGTCAATTGTTCACGTTCATTCATTTAACTAAACGAACGAGAATTTGTGTTTATATTCGTTCATTTATTAAATAAACGAACTTCCCGCCGAACAGTTCGTTGAACGTTCAGTTCATTTACAGCCCTAGTTTACCTTCGTCCCAAACTCTCTCTTTATGATCATTCCCAAAACATAAAGGTGAAATTATGAAATGATACACAATGACACTATGTGCATTGAAATAATTTCATCAATATATAACTTGACAAAATTTTCCATCAATGAAGTTTCCTTCATTAATAGAAAGTATGTGCTTTTAGTAAACCAATCAACAACCACTCAAATTGAATAATGGATCCTTAATTTATTGGGCAAGCTACAATTTGTGAGCTATGATCCTACTTTCACTATAGTATATATAAAGATCAATAGACAGTTGTTTCAATGAAGTATTGCATTCACTTGTATATATATATATATATATATATATATATATATATATATATATATATATATATATATATATATATTGATATTAATATTAAAAGAAGCATTTTTATTCTAACTATATTCATTTGAAATCGTCAATTTTTCAACTTTTTTTAATTAATATATTAAATCATTTATTATTTAAATTTCAATATTCACTCTTTGTATTTCAACATAATATAATTAACTTGTTAATATAAATATATTGCTAAATCTAAAACATAAATTTAATATTGTTCATTTGAAACATTCACTTTATAATTATGAATCTTATATACTTACTTTAATCAATAACATTTAATGTTCAATTATAAGTACAATAATTTCATTTAATAAGTTCATATATATGTTTATATTGTTTGTCAATTTATAAACAAATTGATTAAGAAATTTTAAAATTGTATTCAAATATTTACAACATCTAAATCATTTATAATTATCATATAGTTATTTTATTTGAATATCCCACAAATTTTTAAATGATTTACTATCAATAACTTTTTATTAAAAGTAGTAGCTTTTAAGTTGTTATTAAAAGTAGTAGTTTTTAAATGTATTATTTAACTTTTTAATAATAATAAGTGATTGTTAATAGATAATAACAATAATTGATAATAAAATCATCATGCATAATTGGAACTTTAAAAAATCAAATAATTAATATTTAAATTAATTAATCATAACAGTAGCTAAAAGCAACATTAAATCAATAATTATGTTTAATTTAATTAATACACAAGCCGTAAATAAAGCTCATTAATATTGATCAAAATATTTGCAATTGCATATATCACGTTAATGTTAAAATTATGATATTATAGTTAATGTCAATAACATAATCATTTTCAACAACGTATTTGTTAAAAATTTAACTACAATAAACATAACAATAGTTAAAAGTAGCATTAAATCAAGAATTATGTTTAATTTAATTAATACATAAGTCACGGATAAAGCTCATTGAGTAATATTAATCAAAATAGTTGCAATATTGTATATCAACTTATTATTAGAATTATTATTCCATAGTTAATTTCAATGACATAGTCGTTTTAAACAATCTATTTCTTACAAAATTTAACTAATAACGCAATGTGCGAGCATTCGCTGAGTTATACATATTTCCATGTAATCTGCTATGTCTAAATTCATATTTGTCTAGCAATGGTGTACCTTAAGATATTCACATACCAGTATGAATGAAAAACTTTGCCTTGTGTGTGTCTTCTAACAATAACTAATAGCTACGCACAATTTTTGCCACCAAAATTCTACATTGTAACAACTTTAAGCCTTGAGTATTTTATTTTCTCTAACTCTTCTAGTTATTAGCCTAAACTTGGGTCATACGTTAACAACATAAGACATATAACACTCTTGTAACACCCGTAATGTAACACCTCAACTCATATACACATTAATTGGTGTAATAGTTCATAAAACATTGTGAACTAAAATTTTCATTATTTTAAAGACTTTTCATTTAATTGTTAAGCAATCATTTAAAACTTTTGGTTCCAATAAAACAATCGAGTTTAAAAATATTTAAACAACCTTGGGGTTACAAACCCATATAAAACACAACCATAGTCAAGCGATAGGACATCTCAAAGCTAATGTCCCATAATCATTCAACATTTCAACCGAAAATTCGACATGACCACTGAGCTATTAAGATAAATCCATACAAACTCGACTAAATCAAAAATAGCCCAAAAACAATACGTGACATAACAAAACTTTACGGTACAACTACTAGGGTTATTCTAAATCATAAATATAATGTCTCTCAATTACATGTCATAATTATACCACGTTAAGAGGTAACTCTATCTTTTAATCATATTTTTAAAGGGTTTTATGCAAATCTATGAACTAAAACCCTAAGTTCACATGCAACCTAAAATGATCTATGTTTTCTTATAATTAAACATATAACAAAATCCTAAAGGCCAGAAGAAATAAACTAAAAGAATAAAAATAGAAAAACTAACATTTTAGTGTTTCTTGGAAGCAAAGCAACAAAATTATCTTGCCTCAAATGCAGTCACACCTAACCAGGAGGGGATCGAAAATTCCAGAGAGAGTAGGGATATATGGCGCAGGTTATGGGGTCTGAGGCTCTCTGTTTATAGCCTCAAGCAGATAACCAGATAAGCCTTAAGGATAAACCTTTTTGAATTCAAATTAAGATAAACATTTATCTTAATAACTCAAACCACATTTATCTCTTATATATATATATATATATATATATATATATATATATATATATATATATATATATATATATATATATATATATATATATATATATATATATATATATATATATATACTAGCTGCGTACCCGCGCAATGCGGCGGCGGAGAATAGTTTCTTTTTGGCGATTAATTACGAGAGTGATATCTAATACGAAGATTAGTACTAAATTTACACCAACATACGATATCTGATACGAAGTTGTTGCAATACCTTGACCGCTAAATCCATTTGATTCCATTTATCCCTCTCTCTTTACAAAAGCAATGTCAGTTATGGAGAGCATGGCACCAAGAAATCCATACGATCCAAGTCCCTAAAGTTCACGTACGCTTCATCAAATATCAAGGTCAGATATTCCACCAGTTTTAGAAGAAATCGTCCGTTCCGATTTCTCAAGGGCAAACCAGTCCAAAGTATGTGAAAATGATCAATTACTCCATGATCCATCTCCAGAAGTCAGCAACATCTCCAATCCTCAAGGGTAAAATGGTCCATGTTCACATACAATCCAGATCTTTCAATGACTCTACAATGACTTGATCTAAACTGCATTCTCAAAAGAGGGTTTCCAATCACCTACATATGCCAACACACATGATTATTACAACAATTTTAAATTTAAAATCACCAAAATGATCTACATTGTCTCCCTTTTAGCAAAAACTCAAGTTGAACTCGCCTAATTGGTCATCTTACTCCCTAAAAAGTACTAATCTTAATACTTTAACGTCACAGTCCAAAAAGATAAAAATATACAACTATATTCATCATAATTTACATAAAAGTAACTTAGATTTTGGTCCCTGTGTTAATCAGATTTAAAATTTGCAATTTTGGTCCTGATAATTTGTCTTGCAAATTTGGTCCCTATTTTCATTTTGGGTGCAATACTTCAATGAACGATAGTAGGATGCTAAATTCGTCAAAAAAAATAAAAGTTTGCTGTTGATAAATATATTTTTGCACTTTTTATATCCACGCCTCTTTTGTGATGTATTCAACCCAAACCTATTTTGTCTTCTCTTTCTTCCCAATTGAAGCAACTACACCCGATCCAGCCTCCCCCACATGCGTTCCATCATTGGCCTGCATTACAGTTTTTAAAATTGTAATTTCAGTCAAGGGCAAAAAAGTAATTTTTCATAGATAAAGAATATCAGCTGAAACTGAAAAAGATTGTTATTTATATTTTATTTGTGTTTAAGATGAGAAAACAGTGAACTTTTACACAGCACCAATTTTACCACTTATCCACAAAGACAATTTTAGGAACAAAACTTCAAGCCAATTAACTTTCCAACCCATCCAGGTAAGTCTTCCACAAGTATTGCAACATACTTTCATTAACATGTGTTGGTTTATTATGGCATTTTTGCAGGGGCATAATGAGCTGAACCTTGGTGGACATTGCAACTGATCAATACTTGCTTTCAGCCATGTGGTGCTGTTGGATTTGGGTCATAGAAATACAAAGAATGAGAAAAGATTGAGGTTGTATTTGAGATTATGCCTTTTACCGGTAAATAGGTGTTCATACGATCGTTATCATTATTCTTTCATCTTTATTTGTTTTATAATACAATATAAATTGCTTTCAATATTCGTGGCATTTCTTCAAATACTCTGCTTCATATCTTTGAACCAGTGTATTGCAACTTGAGGATCTATTTTTCTTTGAAATAAGAAAGGTAATGGAAGCTACAACGATGGAACTAAGGAAATGGGATCACTCTAAGCAGCATCACTCCATTATCTAAAGGCAGAAGTATGTAATAACACTTGAATGATGTTTCCCTCATAGTCGTTATATTACATCTGGATGAGCAAATTAAACCCTGATATAGAAAATGTAGGGCACTGCAAATTCCTTGGAATACTGCAAAATAATTGTAAAAAAATTTGTTTCCTGATAAAAGTTAAATTGAAAAACATGATCCAGAAAAAGGAGACAATTAGTGACCTTGGTGGTTTAACTCTGGTCAGAATCATCAGATTCATTGGAAGTAGATGGAACAACAACAAAGGGTGTCCCAATAATCAACCCTGTTACAAAACACCAACAAGTGAAACATGTCTATGCAAAGACTTTCATGAAAGGAAAGTACATTGTTAATATTGAAAGTAGGTTGCCTTAATTGAAAGTAAGACAAGTGAACTATGTAATATCTTAAACATGATGTAAAGTCTAAACTACTTGAATGTCATTGGCATCCAAATGAAAGTACATTGTCATAACTGAAAATTTCAAATTTCAAACTTTTCAAAATTTTCAAATTTCAAATTTCGAAAATTTTCAAAAATTCAAACTTTTCAAAATCATTCAAAATTTCAAACTTCTCAAATTATTCAAAATTTTCAAATTTCGAAAATAAATTTTCAAAATTTCAAACTTTTCAAAATCATTCAAAATTTCAGACTTTTCAAATTATTCAAATTTTCAAAAAATTTGAGTTGCTATTTTAAAAGTTTCATAATTTTCAGAAATTTAAAAGTTTCAAAATTTTCATAAATTTAAAAGTTTCAAAATTTTGGGCGAAAATTTCAAACTTTTCAAAATCATTCAAAATTTTAGACTTTTCAAATTATTCAAATTTTCGAAAATTTTGAGTTGCTATTTTAAAAGTTTCAAAATTTTCATAAATTTCAAAGTTTCAAAATTTAGGGCGGGGGCTAAGACACGAAAGTAGATTGCTATTAAATCCAAATGAAAGTACATTGTCATAACTGAAAATTTCAAATTTCAAACTTTTCAAAATTTTCAAATTTCAAATTTCGAAAATTTTCAAAAATTCAAACTTTTCAAAATCATTCAAAATTTCAAACTTCTCAAATTATTCAAAATTTTCAAATTTCGAAAATAAATTTTCAAAATTTCAAACTTTTCAAAATCATTCAAAATTTCAGACTTTTCAAATTATTCAAATTTTCAAAAATTTTGAGTTGCTATTTTAAAAGTTTCATAATTTTCAGAAATTTAAAAGTTTCAAAATTTTCATAAATTTAAAAGTTTCAAAATTTTGGGCGAAAATTTCAAACTTTTCAAAATCATTCAAAATTTTAGACTTTTCAAATTATTCAAATTTTCGAAAATTTTGAGTTGCTATTTTAAAAGTTTCAAAATTTTCAGAAATTTAAAAGTTTCAAAATTTTCATAAATTTCAAAGTTTCAAAATTTAGGGCGGGGGCTAAGACACGAAAGTAGATTGCTATTAATAACAAATAAATGAAAGTTTGTTGTTATTTCTTAAATTCAACCCACACACAAAATGTTAAAAGAGCATACCGAATATTCCCAGTCATGTTTTTAAGCAAATGACTTGGCTGCCACATTACTTTCAAAACTGAGTCCAGCATCACCAACATTAGCATACGGGTCTCCTGTTGATGTCCACCCCATTAATGTATTCTCCCACCTAAATTCCCACATCATTTAATTATTAATTTAAAAATGAATTATTTGAACAGAAACTTCATAGTAATAAGTAATGACTTATTAAAATAGATGTGGGAGGCATATGTAAGATACATACTTTTGTGTAGATAAAAAGTTTATTTTCCACTTTCCGACTTTGCCAGACCCTTGTTGAGATGCAGTACGCGCAGGAGAGTAAATCAAGACCTAAACTGCATAATTCAAAATGTTCAAGCATATATTCATTTATAAATATAATAAAAGAAGACAAAAATTAAGATAGAACTTCATAAACCATAGCACCAAGATTGGAATCTGTATATTCATAAAGAATCTTATAGCTCATCAAGCCCCACAATGATACTACCCTTCTGCTATGATATGAACACATGATCTTGTAACAGAGAAGCCACAATGATACTACCCTTCTGCTATGATATGAACACAATCTGCATTGGAGAACCTTCTTGATGTCTCCTTCAGTTCCACAGATTCAGCCTCAAAGACTCTAAAGTACTCAATACCACAAGAACAACATCTTTCCATGAAGGAATTCCCACAATATGCACAGGGGTATCAAAGTAAATTGACTGCAAGCAAAAAATGTTATAATTAAAAGCACATGTACCTCTCGTAGACCTTATTCACACCTGGATTTTAAAACTAAAGTGTAATGCTTTCTGTACAACCAATATATGATTTATTGTGGAATGCTTTCTTAATTTTCTTGATCACAAAACAGTTAAGAAGATTTTTTCTGGTTAATTAGCATTGTTTCTTGATTGTTACATGTATCAGTCCCCTTCTTGATTGTTAACAGTATCAGTCCCCTGCAAAAACAATTAATAAGCAAAGTGGGTTGAATTAATGCAGATCTGAACAAAAAAGAGGAAAATAAGAGTCAGAAATGAGTAAGATGGAAAAACAGGGTTGTGTCGACTCTTGAATCTGACTCGATGTGGTCCGAAAATGATAATACAAGGCGGCACTTGGTTGAGGTCATCATTGGGTTTCTCAACTGCTTCATAATGAAGCCGACTTTAATTTTCTTGGCCAAATGCAAACAGAAAACTTTAAAACGTCATAAATTCTGAGATTAAAGCAACATTTCATCCCTCCTAATCAAGTTAAACAAATTCTTGATCAACTTGATCAACTACAATATTGAAAACAAATTCTTAATTAACCGCAATATTGAAATGCAACCTTTTCTTTTTAGTTTCCTGCCTAATTTTAGATTAGATTTAGGTGAAATTACTTAAAAAGAAAACAAACCCAATAACCTTGTTATTCGTACTTGGGAATGAGAAACCCATGTTTATGAGTTCCAAACAACTTCAATAATCTTGTAACAAAAGAACATTAGCCAGATATATTATTCAAAAAGGTATCCGAAAATAGAAGAAAATATGAGAACATATTTTACCGGTTGAAAAATAGATCTGGCTTTTCGCCTGTTTTCTGGCTCGAGTCGATCTGGGTTTTTGTTCCAGCCCAAACTGCAATTTTGGTAAAACGCAATTATTAAACACACAACGTATAATCGAAAGAAAGACAGAGAGATTAGAGATGACGGTGTATATTCAATCGAAAAATCGAAAGAAAGTCATAGAGATAAGAGATGACGGAGAAGGCGTATCAGGGGAAGAAGATGATGGTGGGAAAAAACCTGGTCCAAAGATATGGTGGTGGTGACTGTTTGGCACATATTTTTACTGCCATCGTCTCCGAAAATCTTTGAGGCTCCGAGTTCATCGATTTATACGTTTTTCTCAGATGTAAAAGAGGTAAGTGGTCTGCGATTTCGAGAGATGGTGGAGGTGAGGGATGTGTACAGGTGGCGGATCGAGATCCAAACCAAAGCCGATCGGCACCAATGGTTGTTGAGGGCTCGAGATCCAAACCAAAGCCGAAGGAGATCCACTCCTTTCACTCTAATACTTTAAATCGGCTCTGAGATGGTGGCAGATGCAGGCGGCGTTGTGTAGAGGAGATGGCCCGGTGGCGGATACGATGAGATGGTGGCGGATGCGATGGTGGCGGATGCGATGAGATGGTCCGGTGGCGGATACGCTGAGATGGTGGCGGAAGCGACTGTCGTTTCTTTGAGAGAGAAATAGAGCGAGAGAGAGAAGAGAGTGGGAGGTGGAGCAATTTGGGGATGACGGCTCAAAATGTGTTCTGTGTAGGTTTTTTTTTTTTTTCTTTTATATTCTCACATTAGGTCATATTAGGTCAGTAAATAGCAGTAGACACGTGGCAATCCGGTTTTAGGTGCATCAAAGGGTTGTATTATCTTAATTTTAAGACTTCTGTGCATTAAAGGGTTGTAATTATACTTCCACTTACTCAACTATCGAATAATTACAGTTTCAGTCGCTGCACCTTTAATTAATTAATTTAATCACCAAATTAATTCCAATTCATTCTAGATTAATTTCTAATTAATTAATATATTATCACTTTAATATATTAATAAACCATATATTTAATTTCTATTGATTTATTAATCACATAATAAATCAATATTTCTCTCTACCGAACTTTCTATCAAACCTCCTGTTATGAGGGCAACCCAAATGGACTATGCTACTATTAATTAGGTAAATACTAATTATTAGTCATGGCTTAGACACCTAATCCAACAGTCTCCCACTTGGATAAGTCTATGACTATAATTACCAATTTAGCCTCTAATTAATCAGCAACTGTAGCTTCCTAGAAACCGCTGCCGAACTCTGACCTAGTCAGTTCTGTCCATAGATAAGTGATCAGATGATCCTCCGTCCAACAAGATATTTTCAGACTCAAGACATGGATTAAAATCAATATTGGTCTGATTCTCTGTTTCCCGATTTCTGATTTGCATATGACTTTAAGACTACTAATTGAACATATCAATTTAGTCCTGGTTGGCCAACCCTTTCGGTCAACTTCAAAATCATTGAGAGGCCTACAGATATCTGTTTTCCCGACAGGGTCAAGGGACGAATAAGTTTCGACTCATATACTTATGTATTTTACTAGTCAAATCATTTACGACAACACGTTTTATAACATCGTGTTACCTATACGGGTTCGCATTGTCAATGAACAACTGCTTGGTAAAACATAACTTATATGTCTCTACTTAAAGATCAAAATATATTATCGTCTCAACATTGCTCGTGATGTAATCCATGAAGCAATCTATTGAGCGTGAGTTTATCCAATACTTAAATCCCTATTTCTAAGTACTCATGAATGTTGTAGCAATCATATTTCTATGTCTAACTCCTTAGGCAATCTACTAAACAGTTCATGACAGCCTTCATTCATACTTACTCCCTAAAAGCATGAGCGACTGTGGACATTTGAATAATTAAATTACTCAGGAAGTAAACATGCAAAAATGAAACACAATAATAAACAATTGACAAAAGGCAATATCAAATACTCATCAACAAAACTATATTATTAAATCACCAAAGTCAATTACATTTACATTGCAATAAGTTTCAAATCCTATCTAATTACAAAAACTAATATCATCTCTTAATCATATGTGTCGTGCATGCTGATTTTGCTTAATCCTACTCAGAGCCTTTGTCAAGGGATCTGCAGGATTATCTTCTGATGATACCCTCTTTACTAGGAGGTGACCTTCTTCTACTCTATATCTTATGTAGTGGTACTTTCTGTTGATGTGTATGGACTTTCCATGATTTCTCGGTTCCTTCGTCAAAGCAACCGCTTATTCGTTATCGCAGAATAGTTCCATGGGCTCCTGAATACTCGGGACTACTCCAAGGTCACCGATAAAGTTCTTCAGCCAAGCCGCTTCCTTTTCCGCTTCACTCGCTGCTATGTACTCTGATTCGTAAGTAGAATCACCCACCGTCTCTTGCTTGGAACTTTTCCAAGTCACTGCTCCCCCATTCAAAAGGAAAACCCAGCCCGACTGAGACCGACCATTGTCTCTATCTGTCTGAAAGCTGGCATCTGTATACCCATCAACTCTCAAGGTATCACTACCACCAAGGACTAAAACAAAGTTCTTTGTCCTCCGCAGATACTTGAGTATGTTCTTGACCGCTGTCCAATGTGCCCTTCCAGGGTTTCCCTCGTACCGACTGACCATGCTCAAGGCAAAAGCCACGTTAGGCCGTGTACACGTCATAGCGTACATGATCGACCCCACAGCCGAAGCGTAAGGTACCCGACTCATATCAACAATTTCCTCGTCTGTACTTGGGCTTTGAGTCTTACTCAACTTGGTATTACTTTGCATTGGTAGCTCTCCCTTCTTGGAATTTTCCCATACTAAACCTCTTTAGTACCTTTTCCAAATATGTACTCTGACTAAGTCCAATTAGTCTCTTCTTCCTATCTCTCAATATTCTTATCCCGAGAATATAGGCAGCCTCTCCTAGATCTTTCATGGCAAAACACTTCCCAAGCCAAGACTTGACGTCTTGCAAGGTTGGAATGTCGTTTCCCATGAGCAGTATGTCATCAACATACAGCACCAGAAAAGTGACTATACTCCCACTAGCCTTGACATATACGCAGGACTCATCCTCGCTCCTAGAGAAACCAAACTCTTTGACTTTCTCATGGAAACAAAGATTCCAGCTGCGAGAAGCTTGTTTCAATCCGTAGATCGATTTCTCAAGCTTACACACCTTATTAGGATACTTGGCATCGACAAAACCCTCTGGCTGGTTCATGTAAACATCCTCAGTCAACTTCCCATTAAGGAAAGCGGTTTTGACGTCCATCTGCCAAATTTCATAGTCATGAAATGCAGTTATGGCTAGCATAATCCTAATAGACTTTATCTTGGCCACTAGTGAGAGGGTCTCATCATAGCCAATCCCTGGGGTTTGAGTAAAGCCCTTCGCAACCAGTCTTGCCTTGAAAGTGTGTACCTTTCCATCCATGTCGGTCTTCTTCTTGAAGATCCACTTGCACCCGACTGTCTTTCGACCCGGTACATTGTCAACCAAGTACCAAACTTGATTGTCATACGTGGACTTGATCTCGCTGTCCATTGCCTCTTTCCATTTGGCAGACTCAGGGCCTGCCACCGCTTCCCGGTAGGTAACTGGTTCATCCAAATTTATCAGTGTCCTATCACTGACAAACGTATCTCCATCCATAGTTATATGGAATCCATAAAACTCGGGTGGCATGCTAACTCTACTAGAATGCCTAAGAGGTAAGGATATATCAGTCGGACCAACAGGAACTTCTTCCTCTTGTTGGTTGCTAGTTTCTCCTAAGGTTGCATTATCTGGTGACTATTGAATTTTCTCAAGATCAATGGTTGATAGTGCTTTATTTTTACAATAAAACACTATCATTAAAAGACCGTTTTTATCGCATAAAGACACTCAGAGACACAAGAAAACCTTCTTTTCTTGTAACTCGAAGAAACACAAGAATTGCCTTAAAACATGCAAAATGCTTCTCTATAACAGATATGGTTTAGACAGATCCGTCTAACCTACCTCGTCTGTTAATCGAACAGTTAACATTTCAAATAAAAATGCATGTTTTCCTAACATCCAGGAAAAAGCTCACATTCCAACGGCAGCTCCTGATGCAGACCACAGACTCCCAAAAGTCTGGCGGTGATAACAGATCAACTGTCGGGTCATCACTAGCCCAAGCTAGCCATTTGTTTTCGCATAGAAAACATCTCACAAATCACGGGGAAAGCCTATTATGATATCATTAATTCTCTCAAAAGAATTATGATTAATTTGTCTTTAGTCCCCAGACATCCTCACTAAAATTGCAAGCCCACGAGAGAATATCTCATTTCTTCATACACTGCACATCACGGCCCACTGCTGTGTTACAGATGCAAATCTGCCAGAACTATGGTAATTACCATAGAAAATCCTGATAAGCTCAACATCAAAACAGGCTTATATTAACAGGTGGCTAAACATGAATTACGATTCATGTTTAACTTGAACAGAGTTCTCCGGAGCTGCTGGTGTGAGGAAAACACGAGGGATTTGTGTGCTAACTTTTATGGCTTTATTTCATGAACAAGCATGAATCAAGACCCAAGAAACTTTGAGAAAACAACCAAACCTGAGGAAGTGATGCTACGAACCAAAGAGAAAAATGCGAAAAACTCATAAAAGCTACAGCAATCGCGACATGACAGGAGCTATGGTCGCGACGCAAAGAAGGACAAAACACAAGAATCCAGACTCTACAGCAATCGCGACGCGACGACATCACTGGTCGCGACGCGAAGACACCAACGCGACAATACCAAACTTCGATCGCGAGACTACCAACAAGGCGCACTGACCAGACAAATGGCCGACCAAAAGCAACACACGACGCACCCTCGCGACGCGACGAGAAGATGGTCGCGACGCGAGCACTGTGTTTCAGCAAGTATAAATATAAGCCTTCTATGCACGGTTTTAGACACCAATTTACCAATTCACCAACCAATTTACACCAATTCTCATAAGAATACTCCAACTCTCTCAATCAGTTGTAATATCTCGAAATCTCTCTTAGTTAGTTGTTTAGAACCAATAGATTCTCCATTTCGGTGGTAATTCTAGTAGTAATTCAAGATAATTCGAAGGGTAAAAGCACCAAGCTACATGCCGAGGAACACCAAGACTATCGCCACGATCATCACTCGAATGGAAGGCTAATCTCTTCAGATTACTTCCGGTAATGTTATCATACCTTTAGTGTAACATGTTTTTACTTTGATTCCTAACAAATGTTTTACTATTGTAAATATTAAACTCTCATATACTTGAATACAATTAGTGAATCATTTGTGTTTACTTCTACTTGTTATCATATTTTCAAGACATAGTATTATCAACTTATTATTCGTGCCAATCTCATCTAAATAACGAGTTAAGACGAATAATCACTTAATATACTTTGTGCCCAATTAATATGTTAATAAGTTGTAATGTTACTATTATTTTGATAAAACATAATATTGTCATACCATTGTTTGTACCTAATCTACCAAATTGTTAGACAAAGACAAATAATTGATTCAACATGTTATGTATTTACCCGATTAATAGCAATTGTTAGTAAACTGTAATTATGTCAAAGTAATTATATCGGAATCATTATAGTAAAACATGCGAAATTAATTGTTGATAACTAAACCGGAAATAATTCTTTCTGAAAGGTTTTCTGCAACAATGAACTAAAATTCCTAAGTTCACATGCAACCTATATAGATCTAGGTTTTCTTCTAATTAAACATATAACAAATCCTAGAAGGCCAGAAGAAATTAACTAAAAGAATAAAATAAGAAAAACTAAACTTTTAGGATTTCTTTGAAGCAAAGCAGCACAATTGTCCTGCCTCAAATGAAGTCACACCCTTAGCTGAGCTCTTGGCCGAAAATTCCTTGGGAGAGAGAGTCAAAAAACGTGGTCTAGGGTTTAGGGAAGCCTCCCTATTTATAGCTTCCATGTGGTGATCAGATAATCGTTACAGATAAACCTTTTTGAATTCGAATTAAGATAAATTATTATTTTAATCATTCAAACACCATTTATCTGTAGTATATATATATATCTCGAAAATATATATATTTATATATATATATTCGGCCACCACATGGTCACTCACACTGCCACTTACTCAACTATTGAATAATTACAGTTTTAGTCCTTGCACCTTTAATTAATTAATTTAACTGCCAAATTAATTCCAATTAATTCCAGAAAATTTTTTAATTAATTATTATAGTTTCTAATTAATATATTATCACTTAAATATATTAATAAACTATTTATTTAATTTCTATTGATTTATTAATCGCATAATAAATCAATCTTTCTCTCTACCAGACTTTCTGCCAATCCTCCAACTATGAGGGCAACCCAAATGGACTATGCTACTATTAATTAGATAAATACTAATTATTAGTCATGGCTTAGACACCTAATCCAACAGTCTCCCACTTGGATAAGTCTATGACTAAAATTACCAATTTACCTTCTAATTAATTTAGCAACTGTAGCTTCCTAGAAACCGCTGCCGAACTCTGACCTAGTCAGTTCTGTCCAAAGATAAGTGATCAGACGATCCTTCGTCCAACAAGATATTTTCAGACACGAGACATGGATTGAGATCAATCTCTGTCCGATACTTTGTTCCCCGATTTCCGATTCTGCTTATGACTTTAGAACTTCTAATTGAACACATCAATTTAGTCCAGGCTGGCCAGCACTTTAGTCAACTTCAAAATCATCGAGAGGCCTACAAATATCTGTTTCCCATCAGGGTCAAGGAACGAATAAGCTTCGACTCATATGCTTATATCTTTTACCAGTCAAATCATTCACAACAACACGTTTTATAACATCGAGTTACCGATGCGTTTTCGTATTATCAATGAACAACTGCCTTGTAAATTATAACTCATATCTCTCTACTTGAAGATCATAGGATATTATCGTCTTAATATTGCTTGTGATATAATCCATGAAGCAATCTATTGAGCGTGGGTTTATCCAATACTCAAATCTCTATTTCTAAGTACTCATGAATGTTGTAGCAATCCTATTGCTATGCCTAACTCCTTAGACATTCTACAAATCAATTCACGACAGTCTTGATTCAATACTTACTTCCCAAAGTATGAGCGACTGTGGACCTTTCTGAATAATTAAATTATTCGGGAAGTAAAACATGCGAAAGCGAAACATAAAGATCTGACTGGCAGCTACTCTTGCTTATTACCAAGTCTCTACAAGGTAATCACCAAGTCGGACCTTGTCATAAACTATTATCGGTTTCAGGATTTCTTTTAAACTTTCAATTCTAATTTTACAGCTATGTCTTAATGAACCTTACACTCGTTCTATGTATCCAAAGTATTTTATACTTATACACTTTATTGCAGATGATCCAATCGGATGCTCATCCGATAACATCTCAATAAGTTATCCTGTCAATTTCTCTTCTAACTCCATTCTGGTAATGTGTACTGTGACTTCTTATGGTTTTGGGGTCTTTAGTCTACTTGACTGCACCCTAAGACTATTTCGAGGTGTTATGATGTGCCGGTGAACCACACGCGCTCCATCAAAATACCAACGAGACTTTGTAACCATGATGTCCATTAACATCGTGTCCTGATGTTAATAATTACCACTTTGAAAATCTTTCAAATTAATACTATTACTTTCACCCTAATCATTTCCTAATGAATTCTCACTTTAGTTCAACCAATCCATCCAGTATTCCCAGCCAGGCAATGTCCTGAATCCAACTTACTATGCCCTAAGCATTAAGTTATCAGGACATGTTCATGACTTTATGATCGATCCAAAACTTGTGGAACCCGATCTAATCCTATTCCAAACCCTTTCAGAATCCAAGGATTATTTATAATCCTTTGTGTCATGATTTTCGAAAAACTATTTTCCTTTCGGAGACTTTTCTCGTGCATCTTGAATCTTATCAAGATCATGCTTACAATGGCTAGGTCTATGCTGGTGATTTCATCTTTCCAATAGATGAATGTGAATTACATGAGTGTGTTGCACCTTCTTTATTTCTTTCATGCCAAGTCATCACACTTTGCAATGACAATAAAAACTTTTCCTAAGTCTATGCATCTTGAATCTCATCAAGATCATCTTGGCAGAATCTGGATCTATCTCATAGACGTTTACAACCACCTGAGTATGCCGTATTTCTATTAAGGCTTTCATAGCGATTCGTCTCTTAACACCAAGTCATTACACTTCGTAATGAAAAGAGACGTTTCCTAGAAATAATATGTATCCCACTTATGGAGATAACGGTGACTCCCACTGGCTTTGACATGGTTATAGACTATTCACAAAATCCAGGACTTATGGCACATTTTAAGAATCCAAACCTCTCTGACATTTTTATGGAAATCTTTCAGCCCTTTCTCAAAATCCAATCCTTTGGTATATTTTGAGAATATGAATATCCTTTTCTACGAGATCCCCGTGGGACGAAACCCGGGGCCATGTACCTTTTGTAATGGCATGCTCTATGTGTGTCCCTATTAGTGTGCCGGTAAACCACACACGCTCCACTAACGACTCACACTATGCCACGCAGAATCCTCTCGGATTTCATCTGCTATTGAGAGTGCTTTACTCGGAATCAATTGCTTGACTCTGAGTATCGACTCACTCAACTAGATGCTCTGAAGGTATGTATATGTCCATGTTGCTTTCTTTTGATAACTCAGTTACTCCCACTAGTTTTTTAGACCAGGTGTAAAATCAATCAAATTTTCATACAGGCCGTGTCTCGCCCTAAGGTCCTCTTATTTGGCAGCAGCCGGGCTCACCAATGCTTCCAAGTAGTCGGATTGCAAATCCGTACCAACTGCAGTGTTTTACCACCAATCGGTATGTCACCTCGATCACAACTACTTATGATGGTGATCAATACTACTGGTTAAGAGGAGATAATGTCAGTTGTAAAGCAGAAATCTGATTTCTACTCCAAGCCTAGTGATGACTAAAAGGTTCTTTCATTGCTAATCCTAAACTCATTACGGACTGTCCCAACTCCCACTGTTTCCTTGGACCATGAGTTCTTTCTAAAAGAGCTCTTTAGTTACAGTAGGATAGCTAATGAAACGACAATGCTGATCAAGTTCAGCTGGTCATGAGGTTCAGATGAACACTACAAGACCCTGGACTTTCTATGTATAAGTGGGATAATCCAAGCTTTACATTTCAGGCAGTGTTTGCAAGACCTACTTAGTCTAGGATGTGGTCGGAGTATGGTTTATATGGACTGACTGGTATAGTGTTCATCTTATTGGAAACTAATTGGCAATGTATCTCATACATCGAGGATCGAACTGTTTCGACCAATGCTCCATTATCTTCCCTAAGACACATTATAACCATTAATGCTCTTGGAAGAGAATGAACTGTGAAACCTTTTTCTCAGTTTATGTTATCGCTCAGGTTCTGTGGAACTTGTACTTCCTTTGAAGTCCTTGGACTGTTCAATGTCTCAATTCAATTACTTATACCGATAAGCAATGTCATATTCATCATACCGAATGATGAATATTGTGATGTACAAACAATTGTGTTCTATCTCAAGATTCGAGCAACACACCACAACAGGTGTGTCCGTTGCTCTTAATCTCAATGTCTTTTACATATCTATGTAGACTAATGACTTTGTTAACTTGGTTCAAGACTTGCAATCTTCAGTTGACTCTAAGTCAACTGATTCCAAAATCATATCCTCTGGATCTTTGGGTGATTCATTTCTTGCCATATGTGCTTTATGAAGAACTTAATCATCATCTGACTCTAAGTCAGATGATTCCAAAGTCCTATCCAATTGGACCTTTGGTTGATTCATTTCTTGACACATTAAGAACTCAATTCATCAAGTGACTCTAAGTCAAATGATTCCAAGGTCCTGTCCAACTGGACCTGTGGTTGAATTGATTCTTATAACATTTGTATTAACAATCATAAATGACACAATTCTTGAATCCAAACACTTTGGATGCATCAACATTCAAGTTATTACTAATCATACATTCAACACATTCATATAACATTTCAAGGATAATTTCAAACAACAGGTGTTAAAAGAAAATATGACAATTTTATTAAAAATAAAAAATCCTTGAACAATGTAATAGACAATGTAAAAAATGTATCTAAAGACTAATAACAATGTTCTAATATCTATCTAAACTTCAAAACTGCACGAGCTGGAGATCCAATCCAAATGTGCTCCTATGCGACAGAGTCCCGTGCCTTCTTGATTCCCTGCATACAAACCAAAATGTGACTATCACATTATGTATCAAGAAATCTTGGAACAGGAATTTTGAGGTTTTTAGATATACCTGAGCTTTCAAAAGAGTTGGAGCGTCTTCCAATCTTTCCGTGACTGTATCCGAATTAGCGGATTCCCAGTTTGAGACATGTCCAGTCGATCTTGACCGTTTCTTGTTATGTCTCTTCACTGGACTTAATCTAGAAGTAGTTGAGCCATTGGAGCTATGCCTGTCCAAGAGTGACTCGTATAAAGTCAACAGTGGACGCATTTCCATAAGGGTCTTTTTCTGGTCTTCCTTTCTATACGTCTGAATGAACAGATCGTACTCATTTGTCAGCGAAGCGAGCAGAATGTTAACACTCTCTTCCTGACTCATGGAATAACCAAGTTTATGCAACTCGCCTATGTACGCTTTAATCTGAAGAACATGCGAATTGACGCTACTTCCTGCTTTTAGCTTGCACTCTGCAAGTCTTTTGAAGATCCTGGTTCGTTCCTCTTCAACTGGTTTCTGGAACTTTTCCTCAACCAGTTGCATTAACTCATATGGCCCCAAGGATTCAAAATCCTTGCGGAACTCGGGGTCAATGGTTGATAGCATGAGGTCACGAATCTCTTTGGATTCATCATAAGAACCTTTTATGATGACTTGTTCCTGTGGAACTGGGATCGGATACTCAGTGAGATGTAGCTTGCCAGCAATGCTGAGAGCCAGTCTCCAATTGCGAAGCCATTCTTTACAGTTGAGACCAGTCAGCCTTTCCATATTTAGCAGGTGCATTCTGATGCTTTCAGAAATGGGTGAAGGAGGAGAATTGACACTTGACATTTATAAGAGAAAGTATAATTTATTAGTTTAATTTGTCCCTTTTAAATAATTACCCAATATGTTATTTAATAGGTCTAGGATCCAAAATACCCCAATTATGGTGTGAAGAGGGATGCCGTAATCACAACATAATGGTCATTAAGGTAGATAAGCACTTATCAATTTCATCTTATGAAATTCCTAGATCTGTTGAGATTCATTAAACTTTTCAATGGCATGTTTAATCTCGGATGTGCTCCACTGTTTGTGACTGGGATGCCGAGGATCACAAACTGGATGTGAATAACCATGCAAATTAGCTTGGTACTCTCGGGTTAATTATCATCTCTAATTGATGTGCCGGTAAACCACACACGCTCCATCAACAATGATAATACCCGGGAAACCCATCGCAACTCTTTATGAACCCCTATTGGCGTGCCGGTTAACCACACACGCTCCACCAATGTTTCATAAAGTACAATGTGCAATTTCATGGATTAGCATCAATTCACATTTTTCCTAAAGTAGCTAGAATGGGATTTTATTAAGTGTTCCAGTACTTTGAATCATTATACTTTTAGTGATTATTGGGCGGTCCTATCAAACATGTTCGGCTAACGACCCTCCACTGATCAGGCGAGCGGTGGGCGAGAGTGTTCACCCATTAGACCGCCATTTTATAGGCAGTCTCATTATACCCACTTTATAGACCAGCTTCGTGAATGAGGCCTACTAATGATTTGACTAACCATTTTAATCTTATACACATAATAATAACTCCCTAATTATAGTATATATAAGATGTAATATTTTAAACTATTTAAAAAATTGTTTCTGGTTTATCTTTTAATTTATTGCCAATTTAAACTATTAAATTTCAAATTAAATTAAACCTTAAAATCGATTTTAATTATCTTTTAATTAACCAATTAATTAAATTAATTAAATTTGATATTTTAAACCTTTTAAAATATTTTAGGATTTATCTATTTAATTTTCGCCAATTTAAACAATTAAATTTAAAATTAAATCAAATCCTTGAATTATCTTTTAATTACCAATTAATTAAATTAATTCAAATGTAGATAGGTTTTATCAAATTAATCAAATTAATTAAAAACTATCCTAATCCCTTAATTTTCGATTTTAGGATAAAAGGTTTTTAAATTTTATTTTTTAAACAATTTAAAGTTACCAAAAATAGAATACCTTTTAAACTAATCCACAAAAATCGCCAAATATAGGGGAGGGGCTAGGGTTTTTCAAAACCCTAACCCTAGATGTCGATTTGCACAAATTAGGGTTTAGGAACAATAAACCCTAATTACTAGGAACACAGTTATAGCAATTTAACAAGAAAAACAACCAAATGCTCTAATACCACTGAAAGGTTTTCTGCAACAATGAACTAAAATTCCTAAGTTCACATGCAACCTATATAGATCTAGGTTTTCTTCTAATTAAACATATAACAAATCCTAGAAGGCCAGAAGAAATTAACTAAAAGAATAAAATAAGAAAAACTAACCTTTTAGGATTTCTTTGAAGCAAAGCAGCACAATTGTCCTGCCTCAAATGAAGTCACACCCTTAGCTGAGCTCTTGGCCGAAAATTCCTTGGGAGAGAGAGTCAAAAAACGTGGTCTAGGGTTTAGGGAAGCCTCCCTATTTATAGCCTCCATGTGGTGATCAGATAATCGTTACAGATA
The DNA here is from genome assembly GCA_023525715.1 of Cichorium intybus. NCBI lineage: Eukaryota > Viridiplantae > Streptophyta > Magnoliopsida > Asterales > Asteraceae > Cichorium > Cichorium intybus. Next base: position 6,023,270 of record CM042010.1, read on the forward strand.
AACCTTTTTGAATTCGAATTAAGATAAATTATTATTTTAATCATTCAAACACCATTTATCTGTAGTATATATATATCTCGAAAATATATATATTTATATATATATTTTCGGCCACCACATGGTCACTCACACTGCCACTTACTCAACTATTGAATAATTACAGTTTTAGTCCTTGCACCTTTAATTAATTAATTTAACTGCCAAATTAATTCCAATTAATTCCAGAAAATTTTTTAATTAATTATTATAGTTTCTAATTAATATATTATCACTTAAATATATTAATAAACTATTTATTTAATTTCTATTGATTTATTAATCGCATAATAAATCAATCTTTCTCTCTACCGGACTTTCTGCCAATCCTCCAACTATGAGGGCAACCCAAATGGACTATGCTACTATTAATTAGATAAATACTAATTATTAGTCATGGCTTAGACACCTAATCCAACACTTTCTCTATTTTACTATTTCAATATTATTACCATCACAATCAACATTTACTTTACAACTCGTTAAAGATTAACCACTAAATCCCTGTGGACTCGACCCCGCTTGCCCTATCTACGTAGTAATAGTGGGTTATAAATTTTTTTTGATGCGTGTGACGATCGCGTTGTCAAAATGGCGCCGTTGCCGGGGATTATGTGCGCTTAATTTCTAAAGAGTTGCTTAAAGTTATTTTTTTTGTATTATTTTATTTTTTGAGCAAACTCACTTGTTTATGCATACAAGACATAGTAGCAACAATTCACCATTGTTATTTAATCTGGAGCCTGAAAGAACTATTAGAAACAATCGAATTGCAAGACGTTTGTTTGGAACCATGAATCTGGACGAAGTATTAGTAGAAGATGTTCCCGATGAATCACACATACAACCTCCACAAATTGGTCCTCATAATCCCATACCACAAGCACATCCACCAAATCCTCCACAATTCAGAAACAATGGCAATAATGGTGGATATCAAGGAGATAACACCAACAATTGGAATGGCACAAATCGACACAATGGTGGCTTTCATGAAGGTAATCAATTCCAATTTCATCCTCGTTATTTTGATCAACCCAATAGACACTCTGTAGCATCTCACTTTCAACCAGGAGATTATGATGATCCTTCACCTATAATATTTCCACATGGAAATGAACATATTGTAGAAATTAGACCACAATTAATTGGAGTAATTCCACTTTTTCGTGGTTATAAAAATGAGGATCCTTATAATCACTTGTATGAATTTCTTGCAATAGCTAACGCAAACACACCGAGGGAAACCAATAGAGATACCTTTAAACTACATTTATTTCCATTTACTTTAAAAGAAAAAGCAAAATATTGGTTTACATCACTTGCTCCTGGAAGTATTAATACTTGGGATCAATTGAGAACCAATTTTTTACAAGAATTTTACCCAGCAAGTAAAACAACGGAAATAAGAAAAGCAATACAAGATTTTTCGCAAAAACCCAACGAATAATTTCATGATGCTTTTGATCGTCTTAAGGAATTTCTTTGATGGAGTGGATAACACGAACCAATCTATGATAAATGCTGCCTCAAGTGGAACGTTTATGTTGCAAGATAGTGAAAATGCTTGGAGATTTCTAGAACAATTGAGTAATGGTTCAAAAGCTAATTACTCAACAAAAAAACAAGAGAATCCAAATCAAACTGTTGCAACAATAGCACTCGATAAAACATGGAAAAATGGAGTAAAATCTGATATCATGTCTTTAAGCAAAAAGGTTAACTTATTGCTTACAAGCCTTGGAAAAGAGAAAGGTGCTAATGTTTTGCAGGGACAAAACCCATGTGCAAATTGTGGAAACACCGGACACAATGCACACAATTGCACAAAGACTCATGAAGAACTCAACCACTTAAGTGGATATGGCCAATACCGTAATCCACAAAGACCTTTCAGACCCAACAATCAGGGAAATTTTCACAACAACAATCAGGAAAATTTTCACAACAACAATCAGAGAGGACTGCATCAAAACCAGCATCAAAACCAACAACGGACATTTCAACCCAACCACAATGGAAGAGAAGTAAGTTCCAGCAGAAAAGAACCAGAAAATGAAGGAACAAAGCTAGACAAGATAATGGAATTCATCACCCAGACGTATCAGAAAACCGATACCAATACCAAAACAATCGCAGTTATGGAGAAACAAATAGCCCAGCTGGCAGAACAACTCGGAAAAAGAGAAGAAGGAAAATTCCCAAGCAGCACAACTGTGAATCCTTCTCACAGTCAAAGGCCGGGGAAAGAACATCAAGTCAACCAAGTCATCACCTTAAGAAGCGGGAAGAAAGTCAACAATCAGGTAAGTTCTCTTCCCAACCCAACTTTAGAAGAAGAAAGTGATACCGAGGAGATTTACAATGAAAAAGAGGAACTAGAAAAAATTTTAAAAGAAAAAGAAACGGAAAATGAACAACAAAATAACATTGCACCATATCCTTCAGCCCTTGAACCATCGACCTTTAAAGACACAAAAAGGACTAAGTCGGAAGACAGGTGAGAAGTCTTTTCCCAAGTCAAAATAAACATTCCCTTAGTCAAATTAATCAGAGAAGTCCCTTCGTACGCGAAATTTCTGAAAGATTTGTGCATTCATAAAAGAAAATTAAAATCGCGTCTCCCCAAGAAAGTAGACTTAACAGAACATGCAAGTTCTATAGTCTCCAATTCTCTTCCTCCCAAGCTTAAAGACCCAGGAGCACCTTTAATCTCTGTTACCTTGGGTAACATTAACATAAAAAAGGCACTCTTGGATCTTGGAGCAAGTGTCAACATTCTTCCTGGAAATTTGTTTGATCAATATGAACTAGGCAATCTAGAACATACTGATATCATTTTACAACTTGCTGATAAATCCACAAAAATTCCAAGGGGAATGTTGACCGATGTTATAATCAAGGTAGATGAATTTTACTATCCAGTTGACTTTCTAGTACTTGATACTGAACATACTTATAAAGAAAGTCAAGCTTCAATTATTTTGGGACGACCATTTTTGGCAACAACAAATGCCCAAATTAATTGCAGAACGGGAGCAATGGATATAGCTTTTAGAAACAGAAAACTGCGATTAAATGTCTTTAGCACATTTAATAATTCGTCAATGGAACACGAGTGTTATCAAGTTGATGTAGTTGATGACTTAGTACATCAAGCTATACCAACCATCTTACATTCTGATAAATTGGAGAGTTTTCTTAATAATACCCTTGAGGACATGGACACAAAAGAAGCATACCTAATGGAAGAAGTCTTCCAAAGTCAAGGAAGAACACCATGGATCCCACAAGTGGATAAATTACCCACAAATTTTTCAGAACCGTTAAAATCATCTTTTGAAGTACCACCGGTTTTAGAATTGAAAACTTTGCCAAACCACTTGAAATATTCATTTTTGGGAGCTAACAAAACTTTACATGTAATCATTTCTGCTGATTTAACAGGTGCTCAAGAAGAAATTTTGTTAGAAGTGTTGGTAAAGTACAAGGAAGCTATTGGATGGACAATAGCAGATCTGAAGGGGATAAGTCCAGCAACGTGTATGAACAGAATCATTACCGAAGAAGGAATGAAACCATCCCGAGAAACACAAAGACGGCTGAACCCAAATCTCAGAGAAGTGGTTAAGAAAGAGGTACTTAAATGGTTGGACGCTGGCATCATTTACCCAATATCAGATAGCGATTGGGTAAGTCCAACCCAAACAGTGCCTAAGAAATCAGGAATCACAGTGGTAGAAACAGAAGATGGAGAAAAAATGACCACCAGACCAATCACTGGATAGAGAGTTTGCATCGACTACCGCAAGTTGAATGCAGCAACGTCAAAAGATCATTTACCACTCCCATTCATAGACCAAATAGTCGAAAAACTATTTGGAAAGAAATTCTACTGTTTTTTAGACGGATACTCGGGATACAATCAAATTGCCATCCATCCTGAGGATCAGGCTAAAACAACCTTTACTTGTCCCTATGGCACCTTCGCATTCTGAAGGATGCCATTCGGATTATGTAATGCTCCCGCCACGTTCCAACGTTGCATGATGGCTATATTTTCTGATATGGTGGGAGAATCACTAGAAATCTTTATGGATGATTTTTCGATATTTGGCTCCTCTTTTGAAAATTGTTTAAAACAACTAGAAAAGGTTTTAAAAAGATGCACCGAATCTAATCTGATTTTAAGTTGGGAAAAGAGCCATTTTATGGTCAAGGAAGGAATTGTACTTGGGCATGTCGTTTCAGAATGCAGTTTTGAAGTTGACAGAGCCAAAGTACAAATCATTTCCACACTTCCCCTACCAAGCTCGGTAAAAGGTATTCGTTCCTTTCTTGGACATGTCGGATTTTACCGACGATTCATTAAAGATTTTAGTACCATTTCTAAACCACTGTGCAAACTGTTATTAAAAGATGCACCATTTATCTTTGATAACGCCTGTCAAGAAGCATTCACAATTCTGAAACATAAATTAACTGAAGCACCAATTTTGCAAGCACCTAATTGGCTTCTTCCTTTTGAAATAATGTGTGATGCTAGTGATTATGCTGTAGGAGCAGTATTGGGACAAAGAGTGGACAAGAAACCAGTTGTTATTTGCTATTCAATCAAAACATTCTCCGAAGCACAGCTTAATTATACCACCACTGAGAAGGAACTTTTGGCGGTTGTTTACGCTCTAGATAAATTTAGATCTTATATCTGGGGATCTAAAGTTATTTTGTACACAGACCACAGCGCCATCCGCCATCTGATGGAAAAGAAGGAAACAAAACCACGGCTCATTCGGTGGGTACTTTTGTTACAGGAATTCGACATAGAGATCCGAGATAAAAAGGGATCTAAAAATGTGGTGGCTGATCATCTCTCCAGAATCAAAACCGATGAAATTCAAGGGGAAACTATACGGGAGGATTTCCCTGATGAGCAACTATTTTCTGTTCAAAAATTACCATGGTTTGCTAATCTGGTTAACTACTTTGTAACAGGTAAAACGCCACAACACTGGACAGCACAACAGAAGAGATACTTTTTCTCCCAAACCAAGCAATATCTGTGGGAGGATCCAGACCTGTTCAAAATAGGAGCATACCAAGTTATCAGAAGATGTGTGCCAGACGTTGAACAGACGGACATTCTCCGTCATTGTCACTCATACGCCTGCGGAGGACACTTCAGTGCCAAAAAGACTGGGCATCGAGTTCTTCAAAGCGGTTTTTTCTGGCCCTCTTTTATTTAAAGATGCTTATACTTATGTTAAAGCTTGCGAAAGATGTCAACAGATGGGGGGGATATCAAGACGAGACATGATGCCAATGTCCCCAATTTTAATTGTCGAAATCTTTGACGTTTGGGGCATTAATTTCATGGGACCATTCCCCATATCATTTGGGAATTTGTACATTTTATTAGCTGTTGACTACGTATCCAAATGGGTAGAAGCTGAAGCCACCAGAACAAACGACCACAGTGTCGTATGCAAATTTGTAAAAAAGAACATTTTCTCGAGGCATGGAATTCCTCGAACTATCATAAGTGACGGGGGTTCCCACTTCAAAAATAAACATTTTGCAAAAGTTTTAAAACACTATGGCGTTACCCACAAAATTGGTACCCCATATCATCCACAGACAAGTGGACAAGCAGAGGTTTCTAATCGAGAAATTAAAAGAATTTTAGAAAAGACAGTCAGACCAGACCGAAAAGACTGGTCAATTCGATTAGATGATGCCTTATGGGCCTATCGGACAACATATAAAACCCTCATAGGAATGTCCCCGTATAGACTTGTGTATGGCAAACCATGCCATTTACCTGTGGAGATAGAGCACCGTGCCATGTGGGCAATCAAAAGCGTTAATGTTAATTTAACTAATGCAGGTGAAGAGAGAAAGTTACAGTTATCAGAACTGGAAGAAATAAGGAAGGAGGCATACGAGAGTGCAAAAATTTATAAAGAAAAAACAAAAGACTTTCATGACCGCCATATTGTCCGAAAACAATTCCATAAAGGACAATTGGTGTGGTTATTTGATTCACGTCTCAAGCTCTTTCCTGGAAAATTGAAAAGCAAATGGACTGGTCCGTACGTTATAACAGATGTTGCACTACATGGTGCAATAGAAATTCAGCCAGAAAAAGGAGGAGAACTGTTTAAAGTCAATAGACAACGCTTAAAGCCTTACGTTCAATTGGTGGATAACTCAAAAGTGGTGTTTGAAAAAATTGCTCTAACTAACCCACAAATTTGACCAATTGAACATAAGGCACTGCGTCCGGCTGAAGACGTTAAACTTAGCGCTTTTCGGGAGGTAACCCGAGAACTTTGTGGGTGTGTTCACTGCAAACCCTCATTTACACTTATGCAAAGCATAAGTGTGTAGTGTGTTGATTTATTTGTTTTTCTTTTGTTTTATTTCATAAAAACATAAAAAAACATAAAAAAAATCGTGTTTATTAAATGAAAGGGCACACAGGTGAAAAGAGGGGGTAAAAACAAAGTTTGAAAAAGAAAAAAATAGCCCTCTGAAGCCCCTCGCGACGTGACAACAATTCCTCGCGACCGCGAAAGCAGAAAAAAACGCGACCAGAACATTCAGATCTTACAGGCTTCACGACGCGACCATGACCTCCGTCGCGACGCCAAGGAGCGTGGACCAGATATGGCAGCACGAAGGGAGCAAAGGCAACAGGCAGTACAAAGGGACAATCTCCCTACGCATATATGGTTGCAATTTCCACAGACTCTTCCTTCTGTCAGTAAAAACTTATATGAGTCGAATTTACAGAAACTAAAACGAAGAGATGTCGAGGCAGCCCCAATACTTGATTGGAATTTTGCCAACAACGTGGGGATCACAGCAGCACTTGATCAGTACCTGATCAAGACAGATGATACTTATACTTGCCATGCATGGAAAAACCTGCTCCAGATCCGAGAGCCCAGTTACAAAGAACTGATGCTGGAGTTCTTCTCCACCATATCCTTCGATCCTACTGAGGAGGATATGTTTCAGCGTACGGCCATTTCCTTCCGACTTGGAGGGACAAGCAGGCAATGCAGTGTCGTAGAGCTCGGATGGAGATTGGGTCTTTACCCACATGGTGATGCCCGCACACCTGCTTTCAGACAATACTTGTCTCGATGTCTTACCGGACCTACTCAGGATTTCAGCGCCACCAACTTTTGGGGAGAAATTGCTGATACCATTTACTTTCCAGAGACTGCGGTGGAGAGTGCGATCTGCTCTCCCATTCACTGATTATTACACAGACTCGTTGCCACCTCTGTTAATCAACGGAGGGGCTGCGAGAAAGTCCCAGCTGCAGATCTCTTTTATTTATGGTGCCTTTTGACACCTGGGAGACACTGCAACCTCCCATATTCTCTAGCATTTTTCTTGGCCCGAAAAGCCACAGGGGCCAGGTCTTCTAGCCCCATCTACGGTGGCCATTTGGTCACACGCCTGGCCCAATCATATAGCATCTTAGCATTGCCAGAGATTCGAGCCATGTCCTCGAACGACCCCAGAGACATAGGACACCACTACTTGGAGATTATAGGTGTGGTCAGACCATCAGATGGACCAGGGGGATATGAGATTGCTGAGCCAAAGGACGAGCAGGTACCCGACGCTGCTCATGCGCCACCCGTACCTCCTAGGCGACGTCAGCGCCAGCGCTAGAGATCCCCTGTCCAGCCACAGGATCCCGAGCCCGAGATGAACATCGGGACCCCTTACCAGCAGATGCAGTCATGACACCTGGATAGTCGGGCACAGTACAGACAGATACAGGATTGGAACCTGGCCAATCAGGTACATCATCAGTGGATGGCTGACTCGATGACCGACTTCTTCGGACTGCAGGGATTTCAGCCCAGACACCCATATCCAGGTATTGTTCCACCCGTACCTGATTGGTACACAGGTAGATATCCTCCAGGGGATGGGGCTGGCCCATCAGGTACCCAGTTTGATCATGACGACGAGGATGAGTGATTTCTTTCTTTTGTTTTAAAAACTTGTGTGATTAAATACTGCATGGTGTGATTTTTGCATTGAAGTTATTTTATGTTTATTGCTTTTGTTCAGAATGACGTTTTGTTTGTTTTATTGATTATACTACAGAAGGTGATGAAACATGCTGACAGTAAGTTCAGTGCCCAAACGTATTAATTGATCCTGCCGATTTAAAAAATAATAATAATAATAATAATATAAAAAAAATAATAAAAACTTTCCAAAAAGAAGTCAATTGCGAAAAACTCAATTTTGCTTGAGGACAAGCAAACCTCAAGTGTGTAGTATTTTGATAGTGCTTTATTTTTACAATAAAGCACTATCATTAAAAGACCGTTTTTATCAC